>CAIGRN010151196.1:0-21566 GCA_903798345.1 Fraxinus anomala
AAAAAAAAAAGAGGGAGAGAGAGAGAGAGAGAGAGAGAGAGAGAGAGAATGAAATCAGTTAAATTTTAATATAGTGTTATGTCATCAATCTTCAAATAAATAATTATGTACATGTAGCATTACTTTAAATTTTGTCATTGATTCAAAATTTGCATTTTGAACCAATTAAAACTTGTATATACTTAAAATCTCAATATAATCCTTAAACAGACATTCTAATCATAAATGTTACAATATTTGTATAATTGTTTCAATACAAGCTTAAAACATAATAATAATAATAATAATAATAATAATAATAATAATAATAATAATAATAATAATAATAATAATAATACAAGTTCAAATATAAAAACTTAGCTTTCAAAATTCATTCTTTCTGAAATAGATAAGAAAAATATTATTATAAAAAGCATTATATTTTTTGAAGAACCAATAGCAATCAACTAGCAAGTAAATTTGTTGAAATATAAAATTGAACTAATAAATCATATATCTTATATATATATATATTATTTTTTAAATATAAATTGGATGAATAGTTCAATTTAGTTTTAAGCAGTTTCTAACTTTTGAAACTTACACCCTCCTATTTCTAAACGGTTTGATTTGTTTTAAATCAAAATGTTGACGGGTCCACCGACTGCTTCAAAATCTCAGCTTCTAATTTATTTGATGGCTTGACAGTTCTCCCCTAATAGGAGATTCAATAAATTTGGATTACCAATTATCAACTTTTAGTTACTAAATTGCATATGAGATTTATAACAATCGTATTTTATTTTTATTTTTTCAGATTTTTTCAACGAGTATATGGCAATGTATTATTAGTTCAGCAAATCTGAGTCATCAATCATTAATTTTTTTAACTTATTGTATTGTTATTAAATTTAATCAATTTCAAAAGTTTTCTTCATATTTTTTGAACAAGTCAATATTTTTTTAGTAATTTCTTTATTGCAGATTGGGATTTATTGGAATCACAATAGATTTCATTAATTTGAGAAGCAATTTCGGAAACCATTTATGTACCACACAAATAAGACCAAATTATCCAACAAAGAAACAACTGAAAGAGACTTTTGTGAAAGATGACAAAGTTTTTTTCGTGTTCATCTTTGTGGGTTCTTCTCCTCGTCCTTTCAGGTTTGTCTTTCCTTTGCAGTATTAAGTACTAAATACGACAGATCAATTATAATTGAAAAGAAATTATAAATTCCTTTCTCCTCGTATTTGCAGTTGCATTTGTAGCAGTTGAAGTGGATGCCCTGAAAAGATGCAGAACAATACTAAATCCTAATGGGTGTGATCTTGAAACTTGCAAAAAGAATTGCCTTCTATCTTATTTGGGAATGGAGTGTGCACTTTTGCTGGCACTTTTGGCTCATATATTTTTTCTTGATTTTACAATGGCAATATTTGAATAACTACACAAATATCATGACATTGAAGCATCTTCAATAAAATTACTTCTCCACAATTACTCCCACGTGTTACAAATATCGTGTATTCGATATCAAGACTAACACTATCTATTTAGCGCATGTTTGACAGGTACAATCGACTTAAATTATAAGCAGAAATGAGTGATGAATAAATTCATAGAACTTGAGGGTCCTATAAAATGTGTGGATGAAAAGTAAGTTTGACGATAAGAAACGCATTAATCCAAGTGAATAAAATGAATCAAAACAAAAGGGTTTGTTGTTCCTTAATTGTGATAGTTCTACTTGTCTGCATATAAGCTCCACAAAACAAATAAAAATCATATATCAAAAAATTACAGTGGAGGACCTCTACCTTTAGTTTTCCATAGCATTTGGTTCCCAATTTTTACTTTTTTAGCATTAGCGTCCTATTATTCTTCGAATATTGTGACCTCTACAACTTTGAGTGTGTTTACAGGCCTGCAGGTTGATAGATTATATAAAATAATAAAAATACCAAATTACATATTAAGAGAAGATGTGAACGAGTATATTTAGCAAATCGCTAAATTCCAAGTTATGGAGCTCTGAGAGTATTTTTAGGAGCACTTATCCATGGAGTATCAGCCATTGCGAATCTCCACAATGCAGTGACATGCTCGGGTAATGCATACTCTATTCCGACTCTTGGACCAACTAGTATCTTTTCTGGCTCTGGTCCATCTAAGAGTTCCAAACCACCTAAGCCATTCTCTTTCAGTCAGTCAGAATCCTTTAATGCATATTAGTTTGGAAAGAAATTACAGATAGCTTACCGAGTGTAAAAAGAGGATGGTTAGACCACTCGGTTGAAATTCCTAATGCTTGTCCAACCTAGAAAAGGAAGTGAAATAGTCAAATAAAAGCAAGCATATATTACACGTGTTTACAAAATTACCATCTCCCGAACCAAAGGCATTTGTCGAATGATTCTTGCATAAAGATATGAACAAAACTTGTACCTTTGAATTCCGTGCACACTTCAATTAGTGCCTCCTAATGAGAAATAAAATAATCATAGTCCCCACACCCAAATAATGTATTAACATTATTATACAGCTAATGCTAATGCTCATATAGGAGCAGCTAAAACAGATCAAGGACCATAACTAAGGTGAAAGGACTAAAGAACCACCAAAAAGAATGTGACAATGGTAACCGTCACTTCAGATAGCAGGGATACAAAATAAGTAGCATATCAGTGACTGAATTTTCTTCCGTTAAATACTTTAAAGAGCAATCATTACATCCACTTTTACTAGCTCGCATAAATCAATCCAAATTTTATTGCCTTTGTCCATGATAATCTGTAGGGAGAAAATAATCCTTAACATGTTACAGGGAAGAATACATTCAGTTGCATTTACATCAAGAATTGACTAGAACACAGAGGAAGGCACCGATAAGTTGTGTTTCTCGATCAGCTGTTACCAATGATTCGAGGACTCATTTAATCCCAAGTGTAATCCTAATGAAAGTGTCTCTTAGCTGGTATAAAAGGTAACTTAATGCAAGAGTATGCTTGAAATGGGGTGGGCCTATTGTTGCTATATGGGAATGGCCCAATAGCGCCTTCCTAAGGCATTCTTCGAATTGAGGCACAAACGAGTGGGCTTAGGGTGGATTCTTATGCCTGATTCTAGGATATATAGGGTAGATTGCACCTCCCAACATCTATAACTTTCGGGCAAAATGGTTGCAGTTGGAGGTCCCATGTTCGAGTTAATGCTGGAGCATTTCCATTGAGGGGGTTTATAATGCTCCTGCATACTTGAAACGGGAGTGGGCCTATTGTCGCTATATGAGAATGGCCCAATAGCGCTTTTATAAGGTGTCTTTGAAGCAAGGGCCAGACGGAGTGGGCTTGGGGTGGATTCCTGGGCCTGCTTCTGGGTAATATATGGTGGATTGCACGTCTCCATCAGCTATAGCTTTTGTGCTAAGTGGTTGCATCTCCCTAAAACTAGGAAGAAAACCAGCAACTTCCGCAACTATTTATATGTTACCACTGGTCCATTGAACGATTACTGATAGATGCAGCATGAAGTGACTAGCAAAAAAGTAATGAAGTATAGGAATGATGCCTCAATAATTGCAAATCAGTTATACAATTTGCTGCTTGATTGAAGAAAAAATATTATGTAGCCGAATCAAGAAGCAAACACATACGAAGATAAGGTCATAATTCACCTTTCCAGGCCCTGTAAGGAGAACTGGCTTCTCAGTTTTTAAACCACGACGCTGCTGAATTGTTTCCATTCCTTAAATAGAAAGAAATCCAGTATTGAAATTTTAACCGTGCAATTTTATCAAAATAAGCTCTGGAAATAATGAAAACTTGCAGTTGCAGACCAGGAACATTTTCCAAGGAGAACCAACATCAGTTAAATACAACATTAAGATACTGAAACTTACCTGAAATGAGATCCATGAAATAGTTGCCCATATTAGTCAGAAAGTCATTGAATATAGGATGTCCATAGTTCATGGCATTGATTGCCATGATGAAACAATTTAGGGAGAAAGATGAAGCAACATAGGCAAAAGGATGCAAAAGATGAAAAAAAAAATATATCATAAGAATTGACTGAATTGCTTATCCAAAATTACCACTAACAGGAGCACATGAACGAATGAGGACAGCAGCTCCAACCCCTTCCTTGTCTGCCACAACATTAAGCATGGTATGGAGACCATAGCAAAGATAAACATATGTGTGTCCTCCTGGTCCAAACTATTACAGTAAAGAATTAGGATATAATTAGAAAATTTACCATGTATGGTTAATGTAATGATCAACCTCTTGTATGTCAAAGAATATAAGTCATTTCTAATATTGTTGTATCAAATACTTCTCAGGGCTGATACTGTCCTGAATTCCCATGTTTTGAATTATCAATGCGGCATATGCACACCACAATGAAGAGTGACCTTTATGGCCTTAAATGAAAGCTTCTGATATATTTTGCTTTCAGTTCAATTTCTCTGTTTCTGCAACCATTATTACCAATGAGGAAAAAACACAAAAGGCAAGGAAAGTATTGCATTTACATATTTACACTGTTCTCTGTGCCATTCATCTCTTTTACCAGAAGTGCTATCAGGGGATCAATTGTTCCACAATCCTATTAAGAACTGATTGACATTGTATATAAAAACAAAGTTTGGGGGGACTCAAAGGTAGACATTAGAAGTGAAACTTATTGGTAAACAACAAAAATAATTTAGGAATGCAAATAGGCAAGCAAGGATATTTTAGCATATTAGCAATGTTCTATAGAAAATCAATTGACATTATTGATCGTGATTGAAATTCACAAAACAATGTTCAAAGACGTGTAAAGATGAGGAACCCAAAGTAAAAGCTTCAGCTATAACTTATTTCCAACTTAATCAACAGCTATTTAGCATTGTTCAGCTCATGGCCTCTGTGGCCATGGAAGTGGCACTACTCCTAAGACAACTCAAAATACCCTACACAGTGAAGCAATTAGTAATCTAAAACAATGTTGAGATGAAGCATTTGGAATGATTACTTTCCTTTTCCTATTCTGTTCTGTGAGAATATGCAATTGCAACGAAATTTGGCTAATTCAAAACAGTCACACATAATCGATTCTTTCAATTCTCATTCTTCCCTGGAATTATCCATTTTGAACATCATGACTGCACAATTAGGGTCCCTTCCCTTTAATTTATCACCTCGCTGCCGATTTTGAGACTGTCATCGTTCAAAAAAGAACAGAGACCAGTACTCATACAATCTTAACCTTTTCTCCAGCAGAAAATCTGAACTCTTCCATAGACCTTCGTTTGTTTACATATAGCTTAAGCATTTAGGTACAAGGGGCATTTGTAAGAAATCATTGTACCATCCCTAGGATACCACCATCTGTAGCCATCGGCCATATAAAAACCAATAATGCAGTAGGCCATTTTCAAAATCAGCCCAAACTGTCTTCCCCTAATTATATATATCTAAGTAAATGAAGAAAAACAAAAGTAAAGCAGAATGGAAATAAGAGGAATATCATCTTACAACAGGGGCAGTTCTTGATGTAATGCCAAATCGGGCGTGGCAAGCTGAATCATTAGGCCTATAAGCTTCCACCTATTGTATACGTTAAGTCATTAACCCATACATACATATATATACAATCACGTTAACCCGAAATCAATTTAACAGCCAATATACGCACATATCTACGTAAATAGTTTAATCAAACAACCCGTTTAAGAAGGGAAAAAAATAAAAAGTAGAATATCACCTCGGTTATCTGAAGAACAACATCATCTTTCTTGAGAAACTTGCCCAGCAAACGTGGGGCAAGGTCAACGGCATCAATTTGGTAGAAATCAGGACCCAAGATTGCCCATTTATCGTAGCATAAAGACGATGGGGATTGTGATGCTGGAGGTATCATTCCACCATTTTCTTGAATTTTTGAATTGTTCTTTCGTTTTGGTTTGCGTTTGACTTTAATGGACTTTTCGATGGTTTTTGTGGAATTTGTGAGTTGTGTTAATTTGTTGAGACGTTGAGGGGGTTTCCCCTTGTTCATCCGGTGAAGTGACGAAGAAAAACAACAGAATTTGTGAACAAAAGGCTGGAGACTTGTGATCTGAAGCTGAAGGTGGAGCATATAGAGATGAATGAAGGGTTTTTGGCGGGTGTTGGTTAACAAATTACACACCCTGTCAAGAACTAACCATTCCCACTTATTCTTATTATTATTTTTTTGACTTCTCTTTAAAAGTCAATTTTTTAATGTATAAATTGACCACTTTCTTGGCTATCTTGCAGCGTCTGGACTCAGGTTCTCGCTGTGGAATTGCTTGTGATGACAGAGAGCCAAGATAGCCTCAACTTGAGTCTTCGTAGTAGAATTGAGTGAGGTGACAGGAAACTAAGAGTTTTCGTAAAATTGAGTGAGCTCACAAAACTAATTTTAAAAATCCTTGCTACGTTTCATAGTTGGAAAAAATGGAACGAAAATCATGTTGGCTTAGTTGAGTGCACCTGGCCTAGGAAGGTTTAGGGTTTAGGTTGATATGGTCAAATCGCAAAATTCATAATTGGATAAATCTTGTTTATTTAATTTATAGAGATTAAAAATAGATGGGAATCTATCAATTTGGAAAAAAAAGAAAGGGATATCATAACAAGATTATTATACAACCTTGGATAAGATTAGGTATCACACAACCTTGATATGGTCAAACTCCAAAGAGTGTGTACATGTACAAGCAAACAAAATACTACATTTTGATCACGAGTCCAAACTTTGAAGCAACAGTCATTAGTACAGGTGTATACTTAGAAAGATATTTCGGAACTGGTATCAACCATTATCCACCGTTGACTGCAATCAGACTAGCGGCAGCAGCGACGGTGATGGCAACACGTTTACAAGAGGGGCACATTGCGAGGGTAGTAGTAGTAGCGGTGGTGGTGGTGGTGGTAATAGGAAATTGCATGTGTGGAAAGGTTGGGAAACCTTCAACCCTCTTAATTCGTGAAACTCCTTTTGCATGCTCCTATTCTCCTGTCAGTGTCTCACACCATTTCTTTAGATGCACATAATCTACCTCTGTCTGCTTCAACTTTGTACTGCGTTAATCGTATATGCACTGAAAAATTGTTTCAATATTGCACTCTCACATGAATAAACAAATGTCACATAATTAACGAGTGTTTCCGTGCACATAGGTATGTATCTAGCTCCTGTTTTGGGACTAAACTTCCACTTGGCAAAGATGAAGATTCAACAGCTTTGCAAGATAAATCTTTTGTTTCTGCATATGAATTAGGAGAATATTAGTAAAAACTAGTGTAATCCATGCCATCTGAAATACAAGTCATTACTTGAAGTGCATCTTTGGTACGCAACAAAATAATGAACATGATTTTAGCTTCTCTTTCTCCTCCAATCTTCTTGATCAAACATGCTACAAATGTACCCACAAAAACATACATGCATTTGCATTATGCGACTTACAGGATTGAGGATGTTATGTTCTTTGAAGCTTTCTTCAAGAAAAGCATACATTTTTTTTAAGTCTTGAGTTGAGTTTTTTATGGCTTATGCCATTCTCTTCCTCATCACTTGCCCTTATAGAAGCCCATTTATCTGCATTAGCTTTGTCTGTTGTTGGTTCAACATTTCCTTTTCCCCTTTTACTTCTATAAATTGTAAAATCAAATTGAAAGGACGAAGCTGTGCTGTTTGAAGATGGAACTGCTTCCCCGCACACAGACTCCATCCCAGCAAGTCCCCAATTCACATCCTGCAGCCCTTTTCCCCTTTCAGGAACTACTGTTAGAAACTCAAACAATTCTTAAGATTTAAACTTAAACTTCATGTTCAAGACTGGACTAAACAGTATTAAATAAAATAAAATAAAAAGTTAAAATCTTGTTCATGCAACAATTTTAAGTGAGACTGCAAAACAATGGAGGGAAAGGAAAAAGATAAAGCTGGACTGGTGGATCAGACAGGCCTCTTCTCCCTCTTTCATTTTCTATGATATCTTTGCTTCTGCTTCTGCTTCTGCTTCTGCTTTCACCTTCTGTAGTACTAAACTTCCCTAAAGCCATGCAGAACCCGAATGGCTTTGGTGTGTCACCTGAGCTCAAAGCCAACTCCATAAAAGAGAAATCTGATGAAAAAGGAGAGGAGAAAAGGAGAGTATTGTAGGAAATGGCTACAGCCAATAGATTAAATGAAGAGACCGTAGAAATTTAAAAGAAGCCCATTATTCAAATCTTGAATTTTCAAATAGCGTTACCTGGTAATAGTGCTTCTGATAATATGATTTGCCTGATAATCCATGGTTGACAAAATGCACGTGAATTTATATAAACATACAAAAGGTTCTTACATGTGACAGTGGATTGATTTTGTCCAAGCAATGGTGTCTAGAAGGAACTAATTCCCAGAGACACAAATTATGAGAAAATTATTTATACTTTCAATTAATAATGCCACTAATATTTTTTCATATGATTTTTCAGATTGTGCCCAATTAGGCAAAACACAGTAATCTATTATCTTATGAAATCTGCAAGTTTAGTAAGTTTCAACATTAACTGTCACGTACGAGCCTGATGGTGACAAGCGAAAGGAGACACTTGCATTAAACAATTGAGAACCAGATACAGGGTCAAATGAAGAATCTATATAATGATAGTAAACAAATAACCTGAACACATACATGTTCGAACAAACATATAGGGATGCACATAAATGTGGTACATGCCCAAAATGGATGTGCTAGTTTTAACCTCAATGATTAAATTGTGCATGCAAAAAGCAGTAACCAGTAGGTATTCTCCCAAGGAAAATAACAAAAACAACATGGTTCTTTCTAGCACTGCATTGTAATGAAAGAAAATTTTATATACCAGCTGTTGACTCGAAACTATGATACTCTGCCCAAAAAGAGTGGCACCTTGGGATGCATCAAGTTTCAAACTTACAGATCCATGAAGTTATTTAATCTAGTGTAACAGTACGCTTTAGGAAATTCAGTTTATGAAAGTCAGGAAAATTAGCACATCTAAATAGATAATCCAGATATAAGGAAGATATAAATCTTAGGAAGCTGCAACGGGCATATATGTTAAACATATACAAGCAAAGCCATGCTTTTTATACAAGAAAAGAAAAAATTGGCAAATTGCACAACCACTTAGTCAAAGAAGCAGTTGTTTGTTAATAATGATAAAACCGTCAATATGTCAGCAAAACTCAGAACGAGTAATTCAGAATGCACTTCTACACTTTGTATTCCCCCAAACATGAGAAATACCATCATGCCATTGTCAGCTAACCCTTCTCCAAAACCTGGATTTTGATCAGTTGAGGATTCTTTCTTTCTGTTTCTTCCTTCCATCATTTTTTCTTCTTTTCAAGGTTCGAGTTAATTTGACAGCAGCTTGCTCTCCTCTTTATTATCACAACAGATACCGAGTGGGGAAAGTACTAACAACAGTGCCAATAGAAAAATGCACTTGGGTAGTATGGTGAATATGCAGGTCACAAGAAAATTCAGCTATTAATTTCATTACTCTTTAATTCTATTTTCAGAAAAACCTGAATAAACATGTTTGAGCGCAAGCCACAAAAGTAAGCAGATAAACAAGAATATGCTTATCCAATCACACCGTGTGCACGTTAGTATTGCAATTTTAAAGCAAAAGCACAATTTCATAGAATTTTTATATTATGCAGTAGTTTTCATCCAGAAAATTAAATATAATCAGCAAAATCTCAAGGATCATTAAGGGTACTAGAAGCAGATGAACAAATATGACTAAATTTTCATGGTTATTTAAGGGCGAAACTACTAAACCAGCCTTGGTCGAGTCTTGAAAATATATGCCACATAGATTGAATTTTAAGCAACAAAACTTAAAAAGGTTTTCATATATCACTAACTGTAGTACTGAAATTTTCTTGGAACAAACGCCAAGGTATAAAGGTAATTTGTAACAATAAAGTGCTTGTAAATATTAGAATCCCCAATGTGTTCTGAACTCTTAACAGCAAACCACATCTCAAATCAGTTCAGCCTTCTCCTCCTGCGTGCGCGTGAATCTCCACTATCCACGTCAGAAGTTCTTGATGCATCATTTCTTCTTCTGGAAGATGAAGTAGAAAGCAACACTCTGGAATCTATTTCAACAGCATTATCAACTGTCTGACTATCTGAGTGTATAACAGCAGCAATGCTTGACGCAGAATCCCTATCATCAACTGGTAGAGGCTGTTCAGGATTTCTTTCAGGATTGTTTCCCAAATATGAATATTCAGCCATACTTCCTGCAGCTTGACTTTCACCAGAGCTTAATCCAGAAGGGAGGTTGGGCAAGGTAGCAGTTTGATTTGAATTTGATCTACGCCGCAAGTATGATGAAAGTCGGCTTTCCCTTGACTCATAGTTAGTGGGGCGGCTTTCTGGTAAGTCAACCATATCAACTTCTCTCCTTTCCCTACGCAATTCTCTAGAAGTCAGAATCCGGTTGAGATATGAGTTAAATCTCACATGTGATTCATGTGGACCACGGGAATTTCGAGACTGATTCTGGACAGATTCCCGACTCACCTCAAATGCACTTCCAAGATGCTCAGTCATTTCCTCCATCGGATTAATGGATGCAGTCCTCTGAATAGTTTGCCTCCAGCCCTCAACCCGCAGTGCTTGGGGCCTGAGAGGAATGTTGTTCAGACTAGAATCCACCTCTAGCTCCCGCCTAATACTTCCAGAGCCATTAATTGGGATCACATTTTTCATTGCAACTTCTCCCTTACAAACAGGACACTCCTTAGCAGCCGAGTGATGATGTAACCACCGGTAAAGACAAGGCCAGCAAAATAAGTGACCACAGCAAGTTACAACAGGATCCTTGGCCAACTCCAAGCATATATTGCAATCAAAAAAGCTGCCTTCAACACCATTATTTTTTTCAGCATCTTCCTTCTTTCCCAAATCCTCATCTTCCAAATATCCATTGCCATTCTCACGAGTTTTGGCCACCTCGGTGTATCTTTCCTCAGCAGCCACACTACCCTCGCCAGGTTGTAATCCATTCCCACCAATTAATTCGAATGCAAAATTGGGATAAGATCCTGAGCTGGGTTCACTAGCATCACTCCAATTTTCAAGAGGCCCCAAATTGAGATCAAGATTCACGGCAGCAGAGGTCTCATCGGCCATTATAACTTGACGAACCCTAAAATAAAAAACCGTGCTCCTGTTCAGGTCAATTTAATCTTCTACTTTCCTACTCGCAGACTCAAGGATTTTCTGATATATAAAATGAGCCGAAACCAAATAAATTTAGTCAGATAACAAAACCCTAATTTATTAAGTCTAGAAATCCTAGCCCCAGATTTTCCTCTTCTGAATTGAATTAAACCGCTATCTTGATCTGGTCATAAAAATAAAAAATCCACATAATTCATATGCTTAATTGAACAAATATACAAACTTCTGTGAAAACAGATTAAAACCCAAAACAGGTCAACCGAAGGGGGGGGAAAACACATTTTCGTCAGTAACAACGTTACCAGAGAATCATACAGCCAAAACTAAACGCGAATTATTGCAGTAATTCATACTCCACATTGAGAAACGACACAAATTTAAGGGTTCTCTTTAAAAGCAACTAAGATCAAAGCTTGGAGAAAAAAGATAAGTTTCGGATGACACATTCAGGTTCAGAGTAAGGGGTTGTACTGGTGTCAGATTCTTGGATCGGATATTCGACTAGGATCTTGATGTCATATTTGGCTTGGAATTGGAATTGGAATTGGAATTGAGGATGGTTGGTGGCCAAATAAAGCACGGGAGTAAGATATCGACCCCTCTATTGGACCCCACTACACTGCTTTTACCCTTGAAAAAATTTGGCCCCAACAGAAAAATCTAAATATTACCTTGTGAGTTCGGGCATAATCATTACAAAAATTCTATCTTTTGTGTTGGCATTGAATTTGTAGCATACTACATCAAAAAATATTACCAAAAGTTAGTTAAATATTGGGAGGCATCAAAGTGGTTTTGAGGCTATTCGACTTGAATGCCTCTTTTTAGATGTATTAGGCATCAAGATTATTATGATTGGACCACCATTTTATGATATTTTCATTTAAATGAATGATTCACCATTCATTTTTTTTTCTTAATTTTCGTGTAAAGTTCATTTTGTTTAATTGTATTACATTTATTGATCTTGTGATTCATGGTTAAAATTAAAATAAAACGCATTAATTATGATAAATTCGGCTATCAACTTGATATATTTCAGGGTTCTAACCTCTTAATTTTGCAACAGTCTCAAGTTGAGAGTTTGAAACTTGATAAAATCCTTAACCAAAATTGTAGCATATAATTTGGTGGATCAATCCTATGACATTTTTTTAAAATCAAATGAATGAAAAATTACGTGTAAAATGAATTAAAAGTCAATAGTTCCACATCATTAATTGTTGTTAATTTGCTAGATATTACCTGTGTCTTTAATATTAGTAATAGGCATAAAATTGTTGAATTCAATTTTGTATACAATAAAACAAGAAATACTCTTCGAGATAGTCCAATTAAAAAATAAAATTAACAAAAGTGTAGATAGGAGGAGCATAACAACAATAAAACAAGAAATACTCTTGGCGATAGTCCAATTAAAAAATAAAATTAACAAAAGTGTAGATAGGAGGGGCATAACTTTGTCGGTCCATATGTTAAAAGAATTTACAAAAGAGATCAAAATTGAATTTGGTGCATGGAGATGCGGGGGATCGAACCCCGTGCCTCTCGCATGCAAAGCGAGCGCTCTACCATTTGAGCTACATCCCCTAGTTGATACCCAGGTTCTATTTATTATATATCTTATGTTTTTTAGAAGTCATGGATGTAAACCCAAAAACTATTTTCCCTTCAAAGATAACAACATTCTATTATGTTGATCAAAAAAAATTTAAGGCTTCAAAATTTATTTGAATGGAATTTTTATTTAATACATTAGTCTTAAATCTTCGCTGTCAAAAAAAGAAAAGAAAAGAAACACCACATGCAAAGCAAGAATCCATCTGAACAAGTGATAGAACTAGGCTAGCAGCAACATCTCTGATCATTTGTATTTGATCGATTTATGTTCTTGTTGCAGCTCTAGAATTTAGCTTGGACTTGATCCACGATGCTTTTATCAACTTGGAAGTGCTAATATCTGGGTTCGATCCAGAAATTGTATTTGCAATATATATCATGCCTGGATTCTGATTGCTCGGTGTGGCAATAGCCACAACATTTACCTTTCCAACATTGCGCTGAAAGTGAACAAGTCCCGCTGGGAAAACAAAGACGTCACCCTTTTGAAGGACCTTTGTAATTTGGGTGTTATTCGAGATTGGAGGTGACAAACCCAATTTGAAGTGTTCCTTCAAGAACTGTTACAATTTTAGTGGCTGGGGGAGACGATTGATAAGTGTATTTTTTCTGGGCCTAAAATATCGATATTTGATAGTTCTTTTGATAAAATATATTATAAATTGTTTATTTTATGTTATATAGGTAAAACTCAATAGTTGAACATGAAATTGAAATAAAGAAGCGAAAATTGGTGAAAAAATGCATAATCCAAAGTTTGAGGACCAAATTACAAATTCAATAGTTGATTCGGACCTCAAGAAGATACTTTAAAGATTGTTATGAGATAATTGGATGGAATTAGAACTCAAAAAGGAGTGGAATATAATTAAAATCAATTTCCAATCGCACAAGTTATATTTCAGATTTTTAGTCAAAGATTGAAACTAATATTTGGCATAGTAAACGACCGAATTGGAAATATTATATTTCTAGATAAGTTGTAGCCTTTTGAGTTATCTTTCCAACGTGTTTTGAATCGCCTCAATAGAATATCAAAAAAAAAATGTTATGGTTAAATTACGGACTGCTGTACAGAGACAAAAAATTCGTGTGCGAAGACAACTTTCCTTATTCGATTAGAACTCATTTGGAAACCAATTTGGACGTGATTTTCAACCAATTTTTGATTCTTACAAATACATAACAGCAGAATAATGGCACAGTAAACGTCCGAATTGGGAAAATTATATTTGTAGAAAAGTTGTATCCCTTTGAGTTATCTTTCCAACGCACTTTGAATCGGTTCAATCGGATATCGGAAGAGAAAGAGAAAGTTATGGTCAAAATACTGAATGTTGTGCAGAGACAAAAAAATCGCGCGCGAAGATAACTTTCCTTATTCGATTAGAACTCTTTTGAAAACTTGGACGTGATTTTCAACCAATTTTATACTCCTACAAATACATAACTGCAGAATACATATTGAAGAACTCTCATGTACATATTATACTCCAATATTCATCAATTATTATCATTAAAGGAGGAGTATTCATAATTTTTGTGAAAGAATTGAAGGAGATTTGCAAGAATTCAATCAAGTGAAGATTCAAATCTAATTTTTGGGTAAAGAAGAGAAGACAACGATTCCCCATGGTGCTATATCAGTCTGAACCATTGAGATGCCAAGAGTGTTGAGCCCCGGTAATTGAGTCACAGTCACATGAGTCACCGCAGAGCCAAAAGGATTCGCTGTGTTGCCAGCTAAGTGAAGTCCACTGAAGGAGAAGTCCACTAGTAGGATTCTTGCATGCCAGACATCTGAAAAGAAACACAAAAAATTTACTAATTCCCATACAAACGATGAAATTCTACATAATACATTGTTTAATGTGGATGAATTAATAAGCCTGATTACCTGATCCAGACATATCTGCAACGGTAAAGGCTCAAAAGCAAAGGCAATGCAGTAGAAAGTGAGAGCCACCGTGCTAAAAAGGAGANAAGGCTCAAAAGCAAAGGCAATGCAGTAGAAAGTGAGAGCCACCGTGCTAAAAAGGAGAATTTACATCACTATTCTAATTAATCAAAAGAAGAGTTAATGGAAATTAATACTATAACCAAAAGAGAAAAAGAAGAGTTGCCAGTGATGAAAAATTATTCTGCTCAGCAACTTTATTTATAGAGGCTCTAGCAATAATTCATCCAATATCCTGGTATCTCAGACTTTTTCTTCCCCTGGATAGAATCCCAATCGTGCCGTCCTTCCACGGGACAATGCTTACAGCCTTCGTAACTATTCAATACCAATAATTTGAAAAACTGATATCAGAAAGAATGTTTACGAGAACCAAGAAACCGTCCAAGATGACCTCAAACGCGTCAAATGTTTCCTATTGATTTTTACTTTGTGTTCATACATAGTTCCTGAAGATATGGCAATAAAAATTGGAGACCTGGTCGTCTTTCCTATCGAGCCACGTTTGATGCAGTTGGATTATATGCCCCCTGCTGCAATGGTACGCGATAATATTCATTTAGTTTCCTAAAGGTTACAAAATATTCATTCTGTAGACTAATTCAGCTCATTAGTTCTGGCAGCAGATTCTATTGGGCAACTCAGAAACTTTATCTACTTGTACTTTTTTATTGTAGAGGCAACAGGAGAGATTTTATCCAACAGCAAGAGACAAACCAAAATATTAAAATATTAAGAAATCTTTTCCATGAGACATGGAACTATAAAGTAGACCTAGCCTTCGAAGATTTCTTTTAATAATTTCTTGTGCTAGAACGGCGATAAAAAAGAGAGAGGATAAGACAATAAAAATTGCTTCAAGAACATCTATAAATAAGTTGCATGGTTGCTAGTCCTTCACCACTCTCCAACTCTCTCTCTCTCTTTGTTCTTTTCTACGTTCCAGTTTTTCATCCTCTCTGATCTCTTAATTCGATTAAAATGGCGAAACAAATTCTCCTCTTTAGCACGTTTGTTCTCACTTGCTGCTGCATTGTCTTCGCATTTGAGCCTTCACCATTGCAAGATTTCTGCGTTGCATATCCGTCTGGCTCTGGTAATTAGGCTTATTAATTCATCCACATTAAACAATGTATTATGAAGAATTTCATCATTTGTATGGAAATTAGAGTAATTCTTTTTGTGTTTCTTTTCAGCTAGAGTAAATGGCTTGGCATGCAAGAATCCTACCAGTGTTCGAGCAAATGACTTCTCCTTCACTGGACTTCACTTAGCTGGTAACACAGCAAACCCTTTTGGCTCTGCGATGACTCCTGTGACTGTGGCTCAATTACCAAGGCTCAACACTCTTGGCATCTCAATGGTTCGCATTGATATCGTGCCATGGGGAGTCGTCCCTCCTCACACTCATCCCCGAGCAACTGAAAATCATAACAGTTCTTGAAGGAACCCTTGAAGTTGGGTTTGTTACCTCCAATCCGGACAACAACCAAATTACTAAGGTCCTTCAAAAGGGCGACGTCTTTGTTTTCCCTGTGGGACTCATTCACTTCTAGCGAAATGTTGGAAAGGTAAATGTTGTGGCCATTATTGAGCTGTCAGAATCTTGGCTTGATACCTATTGCAAATACAGTTTTCGGATCGAAACCAAGTATTAGCAATGATATTCTTGCCAAGGCATTCCAAGTCGACAAGAGCATTGCGGATCAGCTCCAAGCTAAATTCAAGAGCTGCAGCACCAGCAACAAAAATCACTTACGGCTCACGAGACAGAAGTTGCTGTTAGTGTTCATCATTTGGTTGTGTTTTGCAATTTTTGTTGTTCTTTCTTTATTTTCTTTTCTTTTTTCATTTTTGGGTCAGAAAATTTGTATGTTTAAATTGTTTGTTGTTATTCATATGTGATCTGTATTATAAGCTATAATTTGCCTGGTCTCATTACGATACATCATCCCTTCTCAAGAGCAATATATCATAGGATTAAATAATTTGTCATTCTATCACCATGTCCCCAACTTCGCGCGTCAATGTTCACCACACAATTCGATGCTAGCTTTCTTTAAAGAAATTTAAAGGTTTCTCAACTTGTGTAATTTCAAGGTTTCTCAACTTGTGTAAAGTGTTAAATTGCCTCTAAAGCTCCCAGTGCAACCTTGGCAAAGTGTGCACGAGTGCAAGGCGTGTGGTTTGTGCTAAGTGATGATATTGATTAATGCTATTCATCTAGAGTCTAGATGATTAGAAAGTGGATTCACTATCACATAGACCAATGATCATTTAAAATCTAGATGAATAGCATTATTCAATGATAATAGTGCATGCGCAGGGTATGCTGCACAAATCTCAATACTTCTCTTTCTCTCTGCTTAAAGATGTACCACTTTTTATGTTTTCTCACTATAATGGGAAACACTAATCCGAATACTGCTAGAGTCCAACATGTAAAGAAATCATCCTCAGATCAACTGCTGAGAAAGTTTGCCGAGGTGGGTTCTGAATCAAATCACAAATTCTCAGCTAAAAACGAGTTAAGACTGGCAAAATGGGCAAAACGAACCATACCTCTTAACAGTAATGTTAATGCTCCTTCGGTGCTACTTCCTCCATCAACATCTCAGACTGGGTAAGGCCAAGATTGGAGTCAGGAAGCTCAAGAACAAGTCCATTCGTGGGTACCATTGAGAAGGTGAGATATTATTTGACTCTCTCTCTCTCTCTCTCTCTCTCTGTAGAGGAGTATATGTACAGTATACTGAACTTCTCTTTTTGAATCCGTGAGCAGACATGGAGTACAACGATTGCAGGAGCTTTGAAGGTCTTATGGAGAAGCATTACAACTGGCACAAGCGTCTAAATAATGCCAAATATTAGGTAATGTTGCTACACTGTTATACTATAGCCTCTTACAACCATGAACCATCACTGTCTCATTTCAATTTTGAGATCACATAATTGTCATAATTTTCTTGAACTTGAACAGTAAACTCATTGGCAATGCAATTTGGTTACAGACTGACATTCATTCATCCGGATTGCAAAAAATTCACATTAATTAACTGATAGTATATGACAGATAATCCAACAGATAAAGAATTAATGTAGAATAGAAATGGGACAATCCCTTTATCTTAAAGTAAAATCGCGACAACATTTTAAAATACACAACTCTTCTACCTAGTTATGTAAATAGGAAAAATGAATATTTGGCAGGATTATTGTTCAAATCTTGAAAAGTAAAGACTTGGGAAAGAACAAAAACAGAATGATAAGGTAATATGAATGAGAAAGCAATTCCACAAGAGTTCATATAAGTTCTTCCAACCATCTATTATTGGAAAATGTTGATTTAGAAGCATTTTCTGTGAACAATCGAAGGGCCAGACTCATCATATTCTGCTTTTGCTATCCACATCTGCAGTCACATAAACAAGACAAGTCTCTCGTCAAAAATTATTGAGGTTCCTACCCAAACAGGCCTTAGCATTCAGAGAATTAAACATTAGCAAAGTCAACCAATTAACTATGAAGCACGGACACTCTTACTGGAGTGACGTGTCCTTGTTCAATACTTGTTGGACCTCAACACTCACTACATGGTTCCAACACTCAGGGACACTTCCCAGATACACATGGAGCACGTCTAGGGAAATTTTAGTTTGTCTTTAACCCTTTGTTAGCAGAAATACAGCAACCTAGACATTAGTAAAGCAATAGGGAGGCTGTTATGAAATATACCTGTTGGAATGTGCTTAGAGAGGCCAAAATAGAACCTCCAATCCATACACTATACTTCCTCTCTGGTGGAGCCACCACCTTAATCTTCATGCTGCTTGGAGCTAATGCAGTAATTTCCTTGCTCATCCTGTCAGCAATGCCTGCGAACATTGTGGAGCCACCGCTGAGAACAATGTTGCCGTACAAATCCTTCCTAATATCAACGTCGCATTTCATGATAGAATTATATGTGGTTTCATGTATTCCAGCAGCTTCCATTCCAATCATTGATGGCTGGAACAGGACCTCTGGGCAGCGGAATCGCTCGGCACCAATAGTGATCACCTGTCCATCAGGCAGTTCATAGTTTTTCTCCACAGACGAGCTGGTCTTTGCTGTTTCTAGCTCTTGTTCATAGTCAAGAGCAATGTAAGCGAGCTTCTCTTTTATATCCCTTACAATTTCACGCTCAGCGGTTGTGGTGAAAGAGTAGCCTCGCTCTGTCAGTATCTTCATGAGGTTATCTGTAAGATCACGCCCAGCCAGATCCAGACGGAGGATTGCATGGGGGAGTGCATAACCTTCATATATGGGGACTGTATGGCTGACACCATCCCCAGAGTCAAGAACAATTCCTGGAAATAACATTAGTAAAGCTCATATTTCTGCAAATAGAGAAAATTTAGCAGATTTACGATGCATCAACCTAAGCTTAATCTACTGGTTTCTGAGGCATTAAACTGATCAGTAGCTGATGGTATATAGCATGCAAGTGGTTCAAAAAATTATAGTAGCCTCAATTACTTTATTTATAATATATGGTGCAAATATCAATGTGTTTCCTGTTTGTCCTCTTACTTTTCAGTTGAGAGGCAAACAGAATACGGAAATGGATTTATCACTGGGTATCTGAGTAATACAGTGCCTATAACCATAATAATGCAATATCTGCTTGTATGCGTAAAAGCAAATTTTTAGGTAATATTTTAAATGCAATTATTTTCTTCAGGGGGGAAGGGGTATATTTAGCCCCTGTTTGGTAGAGATTAAAATTAGATTTTTAGTATATTTTGATAAAAGTTGTCGAAATGTGTGGTTGAAAAGTTGTGGGTCCATAAAATACTCAGTTAAAATTAATTGTTGAATTTGATTTGAGATTTTAATTGGATTTTAATCCAACCCAAACAGGGGATTAGTTTGATACACTACTAAGCAACTTTATGTGCTTTCTGTGATGCTGAGAACACTGCACATGTCTATTACATCATTGATCTAGTTAATGAACAATTTTATATTAGTGTTCAAAAGAGAAAAAATATAAAATTGAACTTACCAGTTGTACGACCACTGGCATAAAGGGAGAGAACAGCCTGAATGGCAACATACATGGCAGGAGTATTGAAGGTCTCAAACATGATTTGAGTCATTTTTTCACGATTGGCCTTGGGATTAAGTGGAGCTTCTGTCAAGAGAATTGGATGCTCTTCTGGAGCCACACGAAGTTCATTATAGAAGGTGTGATGCCAAATCTTCTCCATATCATCCCAATTGCTGACAATTCCATGCTCAATTGGATACTTGAGAGTCAAAATACCCCTCTTGGATTGAGCCTCATCACCAACATAGGCATCTTTTTGGCCCATGCCAACCATTACACCAGTGTGACGTGGGCGCCCTACAATGCTCGGGAAAACAGCCCTTGGAGCATCATCCCCAGCAAACCCAGCCTGACAATTTTAAGATAAAATAATGATCATGAATCAATGCACAAATCTCTCATCTCATCTTTTGAAGGATACATATTGGAAGTGTGGAGTAATAAAGAATTGATGGTAGATGGTTACCTTGACCATTCCTGTTCCATTGTCGCATACAAGAGGTTGAATATCCTCAGCTTCTGCCATCTCTTAATTCACTGTGAAGAAAAAACAATTTCAATTTTATGCAGAGAAGAACTATTTTATAACCATTATTTTTATTTTTATTTTTATTTTTTTGCATTTGATGTCATGCCAAGAAAAAATGATTATCAAACCCAGCATTTCTTAATATTTTGATGGAGATAACTTCGTCTGATCACACGAGAACATTCTGAGTTAAATCACTATAGGAATTGAATTATGATGGGTAGATCAACAATTCTAACAATATAGCCGAAATGGTTTAAAGATGTACCAGATCACAATCAATTATCACAGTTGTAACTATTAGCCTCCTAAGAATGAGAGCACATTGATCAAATCTTCCCACAAGTGTCAAGAATTCACAGTGTAGATATACATTAACACAATATTCTAACAATGCCAAAATCCATGAATTTCTGAAGTTATAGGAACTTCCAACTATGGTTTCATAGGCATTGGCATATAAGAATCCAGATTAAAACAATGAGCATAAATTGAAACATACAATAATCTATACATAAGAAGCACACATTATCCATCAAAAATGCATAATGTGGCAAAATTTAAAATGCCCATTAATTTATCCATGGATCTAGATTCATAAAAAGCATAAAGAGATCGATAACGTAACAAGAATGAAACAAACCCAATTCTTTACACAGATCAAAATTCAGCAATGAAAGAAAGCAACAAAATGACAGATAATATCACAAAGCAAATCTTTTTGAAAAATGAGATAGAAAAATCAAGATTTTACCTTTGAGGCTTTCTTGAAAATGGGTCAGAAAAATCAAGATTTTACCTTTGAGGCTTTCTTGAAAATGGGTCTCTCTTTTGTTATGAAACTTCTCCTTGGCTGAGGTACCCGCCCTCTTGTTTTGAATAACGGGAAATGGAACTGCGTGTATCCTGTGATAAATGAAGCTCAAATAGATAGTTGCGAATATCAGGGCCGTTAATTGCTATGACACCATCATGTTGATATAGCTGGATCATTTTTGCATTCACTCTTCTGTATGGACAGATGTACCCCTCGCTTCTCCCTTAATTCCCTATTCGTTCTTGATAAATTCCGAAGAAAAATAAAGGGAAATCTCTCCCACTGCCCCCAAACATTACAACTTGTTGCACTTG
>CAIGRN010151246.1:3166-18237 GCA_903798345.1 Fraxinus anomala
CCCCCCCCCCCCCCCCCCCAACCCCAACCCCAACCCCAACCATCACCACCACCACAGGGGAAAGCTGGTTGCACCAGTGTGAAAGCCCAATGCTTGTTAATTAGTTAATTAATATTTTTATTATTTATTGTTTGTTGTTAATAAGTCCTAGTCAATAGGAGTTACCTGGTCTTTAGGAGTATCTCAACAGTAGATGAGTTTGTTTAATTTTAAGATTACAGTTTTTCCTGAGCAGTTTGTTTTGTACTGCTATTTATATTCCTCTTAGTCGATGAATAAAATTGATTTAGTTCCAACTTGAGTTTTTTGCTTTGTATTCAAATCAGTTTAACATTTGGTATCAGAGACAGGTTAAGAAGACCCTAATTGTGAGAGGTTAGGAACCGCAATATCCTAACAAGTCAGAAAGAGTGATTGTGAGATGGCAACTGAAGGAAGCAGTTTCACACAACCCAGCATTCCTAAATTCAATGGCGACTACGACCATTGGAGCATGCTAATGGAGAACCTTCTAAGGTCGAAGGAATACTGGGGTCTCATTGAAACTGGATACACTAAGCCTGCTGCTGAAGAGATGATTACTGCGGCACAAACGAAAACATTGGAGGAACTGAAATTGAAAGACTTAAAGGTAAAGAATTACCTCTTTCAGTCAATCGACAATCAATCTTGAAGACCATTCTCCAGAAGGATACATCCAAGCAACTGTGGGACTCAATGAAAAGGAAGTATGAAGGGAATGTAAGAGTTCAACGTGCTCAACTCCAAGCACTTCGCAGAGAGTTTGAGGTCTTGGAGATGAAGGTTGGCTAGTCAATTACAGATTACTTCTCAAGAGTAATGCTGGTGGCCAATGATATGCGGAACTATGGAGAGAATATGCAGGATGTGAAGATTGTGGAGAAAATTTTGAGCACTCTCACAGAGAAATTCAATTATATCGTTTGCTCCATAGAGGAGTCAAAGGATATCGATTCTCTCGCTGTTGATGAGCTACAAATCTCATTAATAGTTCATGAACAGAAGTTCAAGAGGCATAATGGTGAAGAGCAGGCCTTAAAGGTGACACATGAAGGAGGCAGAGGTCGTGGTCGAGGTGCATAGAGAGGAAGATGAGGCAGAGGTAACCGAGATGGCAATGGCAAAGGTAGAGGAGAATTCGACAAATCCAACATTGAGTACTACCACTGCCACGAGTATGGTCATTTTCAATTTGAATGCACTGCCAATTTGTGCTATGACAAAGGTGCCAAGTCCCACTTTGCTGAGAAAGAAGAGAGAGAAGAAAAAGTAGAAAAAGAAGAAGAAATGTTGCTGATGGCCTATCACGATAAGGAAACAAAGGTGAACTTGTGGTACCTGGATTTTGGTTGCAGCAACCATATGTGCGGTAACAAGTCTTTATTTTCTGATTTGGATGAGTCATTTAATGAATCTGTGAAGCTTGGAGATAACTCTAGACTATCAGTTAAGGGAAATGGAGATATCATGTTGAAAATTGCTGATCACATCATCAAAATATGTGATGTATTTTATGTTCCAGAGCTAACGAGCAATTTGATAAGCATGGGGCAGCTGCAAGAAAGGGAGTTTGCAATTACTATTCAAGGAGGGTGTCAAATTCGTCATCCAAAGAAGGGCATGATTGCACAAGTAAATATGACGGCCAACCGACTATTCCCAATACATCTTGGAGATGAAATGCAGACATACCTCTCTTCAAGAATTTAAGATGCTACTTGGCTGTGGCACTACCGTTACGGTCACCTGAATTTCAATGGCCTGAAAACTTTGAAACAGAAAAACATGGTGATGAGACTTCCTCAAATTATCTGTCCATCAAGCACCTGTGAAGAATGTCTTGTAGAAAAGAAACATTCCAAAGGAAATGCATGGAGGGCTAAAGAAGTATTACAGCTAATTCATTCCGACATTTGTGGGCCAATTAATACAGTGTCAAATGGTGGAAAGAGGTACTTTATTACTTTCATCGATGACTATAGCAGAAAGACATGGATTTACTTCTTGAAAGAAAAAATGTGAGGCCCTTGTTATGTTTAAAATTTTTAAAGCTTTAGTTGAGACTATAGCAGAAAGACATGGATTTACTTCTTGAAAGAAAAATGTGAGGCCCTTGTTATGTGTAAAATTTTTAAAGCTTTAGTTGAGAAATCTATGGGGAAATCAATTAAAATTCTTCCCACAGATCGAGATGACTGATTTGGGAAGATTGCACTATTTTCTTGGTATAGAAGTCCTACAATCATCAGCTAGAATTTTCATCACACAAAGAAAGTATGCTCTAGAGGTTTTGGAGAAATTTGAGATGAAGGAGTGTAATGCAGTTGCAATCCCAGCAGAACCAGGATTGAAGTTAACTATTGATTCTAATGGCAAGAAAATTGACAGCACGTTCTTTAAACAACTTGTTGGAAGTCTGATGTATCTTATAGCTACAAGGCCTGATATCATGCTTTCAGTAAGTCTCATTAGCAAGTTTATGGAATGTCCAACAGAGCACCATATCTTTGCTGCAAAAAGAATTTTGCGCTATGTAAAAGGTACATTTGATTATGGTGTTCTTTATAAGAGGAGAGAAAAGTCAGAGCTTGTTGGATTCACATATAGTGATTATGCTGGTGATGTTAATGATAGAATAAGCACATCTGCTTATGTTATTATGATGGGGTCAGGACCAGTTTCATGGGCTTCAAAGAAACAGCCAATTGTGACTTTATCAACTACTGAGACTAAGTTTGTAGCAGCAACAACTTGTGTTAGTCAAGCCATTTGGCTTAGGAAGTTACTTGAGGAGCTGAGTTATGAGCAACAAGGTCCAACATCGATTTATTGCGATAACATATCTACAATCAAGCTCTCAAGGAATCTGATCTTTCATGGAAGAAGCAAGCATATAGATGTTAGATATCACTTCTTACGTGATCTGTGCAAGGATGGTGTGATTGATATGGTGCATTGTAGAATTGAAGATCAGTTTGCAGACATACTGACCAAGCCTCTTAGGTCAGATGTGTTTGTAAAACTCCGAAGGCTAATAGGTGTGTGTTCAAGAAAAGAAGTGGTTGGAAATGGAGCAGATGAAGGGTGCTGGAGCTTTCTGTGTAAACTGATACTTAAAGAAATTTAAGATATCAGTTTAAGGGAGGATATGTTAATTAGTTAATTAATATTTTTATTATTTATTGTTTGTTGTTAATAAGTCCTAGTCAATAGGAGTTACTTGGTCTCTAGGAATATCTCAACAATAGATGAGCTTGTTTAATTAAGATTTCAGTTTTTCCTGAGTAGTTTGTTTTGTACTGCTATTTATATTCCTCTTAGTCGATGAATAAAATTGATTTAGTTCCAACTTGAGTTTTTTGCTTTTTATTCAAATCAGTTTAACAATTCTGGATTTCAGGGGAAAGCTGGTTGCACCACCACAACCTGTACGATTTCCCTGATTTGGAGGGAAGATTTGGGAAAAAAATTTGTTGAGTGATAGGAGTGAAGGTGGAAATGGAGGAGATGACGGTGGAATGAAGGTGAAAACATTTGCAAAGTCCCATTATCATGGTTCAATTGCATAATCAATTTCTTGAAAATTCATCGTTCGTCAGTAACGGTTTCATGGTTGCTGAAGAATTGCTAGAACTCAACGTCCAAATCATCACCTCTGGTGCCCGGAGTATCCCGGCTCACTCTAGAGTCCTGGTATTTTTTTTCTTTCTTAACCCACAAAATTCAATTTATTTTTCAAAAATTTCAACTGGGTTTTTTATTTGGGGTTTGGGGAATGTTTTTTTACAAGCTTAGGCATCACAATGAAGGAGTGATTAATAGCACGGCTGCAAAAGTATCGAAGCTATGATCGGAAAATTCCTATTCTCGGTGTTCTATATGACGCTGTTATCGTGTTCGTGCAGTTTCTTTATTCTTCCAAGTCAGATTCCCATCCTCCGAGGTGACGGTGGAGGAGATGATAGTGGTGTCGGCGTTGGAGGGTGCGGTTGAGCTATCCAGCAGTGATGGTGATGATTTTGGGGTGGGAGTGGGTATGTGTGGGGTGGATGGAGAAGAAAAAAGTTAGTTTTTTATTTTTAATTTTAATTATTTGATTTTAGTTATTTATTATAAAAAATGTAAGGTTACCATTTTAACTTTTTAAAATTTGTCAAAATTATTGTTAGTATCAATTATTTGGATAACTAACGATCAAACTAACAGAAATCATTTATTTGGGGCTCATGTGCTAATTTTTGAAAGGTTTGGTATCAAGGTTGACACAAATAAAAGGTTTGGATAAAGTCTATTATTAAATGAAAGGTTTGGTACCGCTGCTGCAATTATCCCTTTTAAAAATGAATTTGCTGGTGTAAAAGTTATCCTTCTTTAGCATGTTTCGTGATAGATATTTATCTCGATATAATATGATTTGTGATTTTCTTTTATTTTTTAATCTTTTAATTGAGATTTTTCAAATAGTACAAATAGTTTTTATACTTATGTGATAATTATGAAGGCACAGAAATATGGTGTGAACTGACCTAATTTGTATACTTTAATGTGAGTCAATGTTAAATTTGAACTAGAACTACTAAACCCACTTTCAACTTCTCGCAGTCTATACTTTGGATTTTATTATATTTTGAACAACACGCCATTTTTAATTCAATTCTTGTTTCTCTTATAATAGAGAGATTTGAATTATTTGATCAGCTTCCTAAACGAGTTCTATAGTAATTAAAAGGAACACCAATATTTATCAATATATGACCCACTCTTTCATTCTTGGCAGAATAATCCTCAAATCAACATTTACATTTTTGAACGCAAATCATCATTTCCATCAAATTCCATAACTTGCCATTATAACTCAAACCAAACCAAACCAAACGAGTCTACCAAACATGCTTCCAACCCCTAAGGATAAATCATCCTTAGACTAAGGTTAAAACAAATAAATAATATACAAGGATATAGATTATTCCTTTTATTAAAATTGACATTTTTAATATAGAACTCTAAATCTTAATATTACCTCGCAATAGGGTTATCTCCATCCAACAACTGTGCTAACCAAATTTATGTCAATTCTCTCTTCTTTTTTTTTTTTTCCCCCGATAGGATTCATTACATCAACCACGAACTTTGATAATTCATATGCCATTTGTAACGATCCTGATTGTATCTCACATCATTAGGCTAAAGCTTAATTTATAGGTTTATGACCAATTAAACATCATTTCCTTACAAGTCAATTTTAAAAGTGAACGACCTAGAGAGGATTACTTCCACTAGAAGACCCGCTTCAATAAAGTTACCTAACTAGGAATATAAAGTTACCCCCGGCTGCCAAACGTTGTTGGCTAGTAGCCATCTTGGTGGTGTGGTGTGGTGTGGTGGTGGTGAGTTACAAGTGACACTAGTGGTGGACGAGCCGTGCAAGGAAGCTGGTGTTTTATCTGAGTGGTTCTTCATACTGTATCTCAGCAAGAAAAATGTAGAATAACTTTAACAGTAAAAAATACTTGGTTTCATTACTTCTCAAGTAAAAATCTTGATATCAAGAATGAAGAGATACACATCAACTGCACATAAAAGTACTGAACAAGTTGCAAAACAAAACCAAGAAAAAATGATCTTTATCATCGAATCTAAGTTCAACACTTGAGAAAATATCGGAGTAACAAGCAGAAATTTCGACAGATGGAATTGAGCATGCATATCAATATTCAGGAAACGGCTCCAAAATTTCCAGCAGCTTTCGCATGCTATAGTTACATATAAATATTCAACAAGTGTGGCTAAATCTTCCAAAATTAGTCAATTATTTCTGCACAAGCGGCTCACCAGTTTCGTCAGTTTTGTCCATGGCCTTCTTTGCAAGTTCATAACCAGCAAAATTCATGGCACCTAATGGAGCAATCCAGAAGAACCGAGGAACGGCTCCTTTAAATAAGCCAAGGGGCCCTTCATGACGTAGAATAGATAATGCTACCAATGATAATGTCATGGGCCGTCCCTGAGGAGCAGTCATCATTCTCGTCTTTATCACATCAAATGGAGTAGTCAAGACAGCTGTTAGCCCACCAGATAAAGCCCCAACTGCAATTGTTTCCCATGCTTCTAATTCCCGTCCTAAAAGTTGCTGGGCAGCCTGAGATCAGCGAAATAAATATTTTCATAAGCCTACAGATTCAGTTAAATACTGAGCACTAGTTAGACGTACCACCAACATGGCTATTTACCTTGAAATGGTTAAAAGATATTATTTGGCAATGTGTGCGCGAGTGAGTTAACTTACACCCTAACACCAACCCCTTCATGACCATGGTATTCAAAGTGTCTACCCTTGGGAATTTGTAAAACCTAGGTTCAAGTATTATCCTTTTCTTGAATATATTCAAATTCAGAAATAAGAACAAACTTGCAATTAAGATTCTGAGTCAATCCAAATGTTTGATCCAGTGGCTTGCCTTCTATCATTGAGATTTCTTGCCATTACGCATTTCAAAAATTAGCTGCTTACTCTTTTCAGATCACATCAAAACCACTTCAAATGAGCAATTCAGCTATGAATTGATCATGTTAACATTCATAGTCATATACAAGATAAAAGTTGCTTAAATAAATAATAATCGTTTGCTACAAGGAACCAAACAGATTCTAGCTAAGCGATTATCTCATAATGAATAGGTGACTCACTGATTATGCAGTCTCCAGACATTAATCAGTTTGGCTAAAATTACTACTTACTTTTCTTCTATCACTAGATTCTAGAACATCATTTCCCATCTTCTGTAGGTCATAACATCTAGAGATCTCTTTTGTAGTTGAGCGCCGACAATTGTACAAACAGGTGGATTGATGCTAATAAATACTGAAAATCAAAGATGACTGTTTATCTGTTACACTCCCATATAGCATCTATTCACTAGCAAACCTGGGACAGAAGAAGTTATAGTGTAAAGGAACATTTCTGCACCCAGCCAAACTGCTCATTTTAAGCAGCATCCCTGAGCAGCGCAAATTACTCTTGCACTTATTGCAATACCTATTTCTTTTATCTCGGGGCACATCAAAAGATAAATAATTGAAGAAGTTTAAGAGAAGCATAAATGTGGTATATAACGAATATTAAGAAAGCATATTACCTAAAACAGATCAGAGACCAAGTACAAGGTCAGGAAAATATCAAATTTGAAATTAGGATCAAAGTTACCTTCTTTGACTCAGCATAAAGGCCCATTCCTGCAACATAAAAAGGAACCTCCCGGAACAGAGTAGCACCAGTCCCACGGAAAAATCCCCTAAGACCATCTTGCTGCCAAGTCCCAATTATAGCTTCCCCCACATTGTCAAATAGACCAGCCTGCAACCTTTGCTTTAACACTTCACATGGTATCCGCACTGCTGTCCCCAGAAAAGTACTACAGAATGATGCTACAGATTGAACCTAGACAGAATCATCGTAATAAGCAATAGTGGGCAGTTAAAGGAAAGTTGACAAAAGAAACATAGCTCATGATAAATTTCCATAAATAGCTAAAGTTTTAGTTGCTAAGATAGAAGTTTCAAGCAAAGTAAAATGAGTTCAGAATATCAAGCATCATGCCCTCAATTAGATGAAACATAACTACGACACATGTAATTTATAATGCAAATTACCATCATCAAGACTCTTTAGATTTAAAGTGCATCTTGTGCATAACAGAGAGCATATTTAAATTTAAAGAGTGAAATTTTTGACACTCCGATGAACTCTAATTTTAGCTCTTTATTTTACTTTTTCCAAAAAAAAACATTTATTACTTTTCCTTATTTTTTAATTAATATATATTTTTAAATGTCAACGGCCAATAAAATCAAATATGGTTTGAATAAATCAAAAGGCAAAGCATTTAACCACACATTTCATGGACCCACAACTTTCAACCATACATTTCATCAACTTTTATTAAAACCTTCTACAAATCTAATTTAATTTCTACCAAAAGGGGCTTAGAGAGCTATCTATAGATTTAGAAAGGAATTTTTTTTTAAATATACTCCAACAGCATATTTATTTTTAACACTTAATTTTACTCCCAATATGTATTTATTATTTTTCCGTATCCTTTAGTTTCACCTTCTTCTCTCCAAATTATTATATTATTTTCCTCAATTTTTTTTATATACTATTTAATTGGGTCATTATATGGAGCATTAAGAATTGGAATAATTTGAATGCATTTAATTATAGAGTGGGTTCACTCTCTCTTTTAAAAAGTTAATTGGAAGAGTCTCTTACAACATAATTTTAAGGATTGACTCACTTTAAAGTATCTCTTAAAGATACTCTTAGAGCTTAATTTCAAAGATTGACTCTCTAAAATAAAGAGCATCTTACATTTAAAGTGTCCTGCTCTAAGAATCTAAAATCTTCTCCAAAATAACATTTTTACCACATACTGACACAAATGAGGAAGCTAGCTCGAAACATTAATAAGCAAAACCACCATTATACAATGGAAGCAAGACTTAATTAAGAAAGATAAATCAGAGGACAACAACAGAAAGATGAAAGCTAACAAGAATTATATCATCATAATCCTCACCTGTATGTCTGGAATTGTTGGTGCAACATTAATTAACACAAGTCTGCTTGCTTCGAAAATTCCAGTTCGCAAACCATGGCTGCCATCTTATACTAAATTATTATCTAGAAAAGGATGTTGTAAGAAAATAATAAAGTGGGAATGTAAGTAAAATATACCTCGAAAATTGACCTAAAATAGCTGGAATGGACCCCCTGTATACCCCCCGGACTCCAAGTTGAGGAAGCTTAGACAAAATTTCTGGAAAGGTAAGAGTTGATGCTTGTACCCGTGTCTGATAAACCAGTACTGAACTGTCAGATTATTTTTATGAAACAGAAAGATCACATAACCTGCCAACTAAAGCAGAACACCAATTTTACCTCAATTAATTGTTTAGTTTTTTTTTTCTTTCATATTATTTTCATACAACCATTAATTCAGAGTCTAAGACTAATGCCAAGATCGAAATTCACTAATATCATATTAGATCAGTGTTTTTTATAAGTTTGTGAGATTTCATAATTCAGTTTCTGCTATAAAACAGAAAATATGGTACATTATACAAAAGAATAGATATTGTTATGGTGCAGCTGACTGAGCTAACCACATAGCAGGCACAATGGAAGATAAATGTCAAATCATTTCCAGTACACCTGAAATGTCATGCGCCTTTTACATATCATTCAGCCTTTCCTTCAAGCCATACTGATCACATCCTTAAATGTAATTACAAGTAAATGTTTAGTGAATAACCAAATCTTCTAAATACACCAGTTGTTGCTGAAGATTAATTGAAAGGAATATCAGGCTTTTAGCAATCCTGGTGGTTGAGATTGATCATCAATTTATCATAAGAATGAGTTAATGACCATGCAAATCCTCATTTGAGTTTTAAAATGAAATTCTGATACGATATGTATAGAGGTGAGACCACAGCTACCAGTAATGCCAATACTGATTTTCTATTTGATTTTCGTGCTCGAACATAAATATGAAAAATGCATCGTCAAAATAGAAGTCCAACACCCTAAAAATCAGGAATACCAATGCCTGTAAGCAATAAACATGTTCATAAATAATCATGCCTCCAGTTAGAATTTTTGAGAAAACTAGTATCAAATATTAATTTGAATTCAAATGCAATATTTAAGAATTATTAAGCTATACTATACAAATATACTCAATAAATTCAAAGTGCTATCTATGAACCATACTGCATTCATGTGTCAAGTGGATTAATATTTATAGTGGGGCAAGTTTTTAGATAATATCTAGAATCTACAAATGATTTAACATTTTTTTTTTTATTGGACAATTACAGATATAGAACACGTCCTAAAATATTAGTAACATTGACATTGATAATGATGTGCACAAGTGAAATTTATCATTAAATAGCAATAGAGATTCACAATTGGGAACAATGATCTCAAGGAAGAACATGATGCCAAAAATTTATGTGTAAAAATACTAGTTTCTCAAGATTTTACCTTAATGGTGTCAACAGGATGCATTAGAGCTGTAGATAATGCACAAGAAAGACCTCCAGCCAATGCTGATTTCAGAACACTTCCAGCAGGTATTAGTACTGGCGGAGCAACAACCACTACAGTAGCAGCCTCAAACCAGATACTCCTGCAGGATTACCAAAAAAAAAAATGTCAATTTCAGTAACCAATAGTAGCTACTACAGTAAGGAATGACTGATACAATACCACATGCAAAAGTATAAATGCAAGTATTTGTATATAGATAGATAATAACACATTTATCTTAATAAATAACCAATAAAATATCTTTTTTTTTTTGGTTAAACGTTTTTACTTGAATAATTCGACTAAATATCTATAAATAATTTCTCTCATTTTCCTACAGGCATTCATTTCTTCAATAAGATATCTCCCACTTACAACTAAGAAGTATTATATAACCATCTGCTAGAAGTTATCCATCAATTAGAGACAAAATCCTGAATACCAATTACCTTTAAAGTTGGCATAGGTAATGTAAAATATTTAATACGAATGACAGAAAAAAATTTTACTTGATATTATCATGTTCAAGTTATTTTTTCTGATTTTAAAGCCTATACTTCCTCCCAGCTACCTCCTTTGAAATCTTCCATCAAAAACACTTTACAAACAATTCAAATTTGGGAGTCCAAATTCTGCTGACATTCTACAAATCAATTACCGTGGATCGTCTTGAAGTCGGTCTGAAGGTAGCAAAAGCATAAAATTCCGGAAATGCCCATACGATATAGATTCTTCCGTGTCTGCATTCAGAAAGCGCATCATGGCAATAGCATTATCCTCATTGGCTGGGAGTCCTGCATTCTTTAATGATGCCAAAATTTCACTTTTCTGAAGTGTCCCAGACTTGCTCAAACATAGGCTGGTATAAGCTCGAAGAATGGTTGGTTCTTTCTGTTCCATTAAGGACAAGAACTGTTTCCAACCGAATGATTTTGAAAATAAGTGACTTCTAGTACGACGCATGAATTCATGAGCATATCTCTTGGGCAGTTTTCTCTTCCTCATAGCAACTTCAAGATCTTCCAGCGTGACTTCCCCATCACCATCCCTATCCAACTCCTGAAAGAACCTCTTTCCTGCAAGAATGTGAGATTCAGATTTGGATTGAAAGAGTGATTAGAAAAGAACTATACTAAGTAGGAAATCCATCTAGCAATGGAGTTTCAACTTTGAAAAGGTAGAAGGGCAATGCAAGTTTGAAAAGTTAGAAGGGCTATAATATCCCGAAAGTTTCTGTACAGTCATTGATGAAATCTAAGGGACCAAATTAATAAATTTACATAGTTGAAGGACCCAATGTGCACTTTTGGAATTTCAAATTTTCGTAAAGAAATGATCATGAAATTGCCATGTTTAAATAAGAAAGAGATTATGAGATTGCCATATTTAGATTATGGAAAGTAACTTAATTTCTACTTTGATTAAATGTGAATTAGGTAACTCGGCATAAATTATGAGTATTTAATTCTTATATACATATATATACATAGCTATATAGAGTGTGTATATATGGGTAAATTTAAATCAAATGTTTAATTATATGGCAATACCTTATTAGTAGCAATTATTTATTTATTAATATAGTTAATTGGATAATTAGTTGAGTGATTGATTACACTCTACGTGGAAAAACTCGTGGCATTAATAAGGAAATGATTGTTGGTACCAAAAATAGGTAATGGGATCAAACCTTAAAGACCACTATTTATACCCCCCACATTACTTACACTCACACATAACTTATCTTGTACTTTTTATCTCTATTTCTCTTAACTCATTTTCCACATACACAATTTCAAATTGCAAAGTTTAGCACGCACAGTATTTAAGGAATTTTGGAGTGAAAGTCTAACAAAACAATTTTCTAAATTTACTTTTATCTTCTTTCATACAACTGTAAGTGCAGTAGTATAAATTGTTCTTTCAATATTTGAATTACGAAAATTTATGTTATGAATATGATGATACGAAAATTCAAATTATAATTATGATAAGGGTCATATATGTGTAAGTTCAAAGGACCGGAGTTTAATAGCGTTACGCACGAGAATTATAGCCACGAAGTTCGAATTTTAATTCACGTGTCCCCATATTTTATAGGTAACTAAAAAGACTGGTTCGAAGTGAATTGTGCTTGTGTTGGTAAAAAGGAAGAATAAATTATGTAATTTAAAGAATTTTAGTAATGTTCATCGTATTTCTCTTTAAACTAATTTTAAATCTTTACCTTTTACGAAAATATTATATTTTTCTTCTGTTTATGAATGTATTCTTTACGGTATATGTATAATGATTCCAACGATAAAACTTGGGGTCGTTACAAGAGCAATGGAACTATAAGTGACCTATATGAGTTCATAGATCACATTATCCAAGGTGTTGTATATCTTGTCAAGTTTAGCTGTACTAACAGACAAAAAAATTGAACTCTAATAAACTTAGTACATCAGGTAAAATCTCAAATTCAGATAAGCAAAATTGTAAAGAGATTTCCAAAAAAGTAGAAATTCTGATCCCAATTCCGTAAAGAAACACATCTCAACCAGATTGATTTACCCAACCCAACGTTGAAGGATATCTTACCATAATCACACTTTACCTAAGAAGCACCGACACGGATACACCAACACACGATTTTTTCAAAACTTTCCAACACAATATGTCACTGACACGATGATTAAAATACATTTTTTTATATATATTTTTAATTTAATAGTTTAAAGTAATAAATTTTTTTACAATTATTGCATAAACATAAATAATTAAATAATTAATATAAATCAAACTTGACATTAAAGGAAAGGGGATTTGGCTTCCTTTACAAGCTTGGTTTTTGATTGGGATAAAATGGTAAATTATAGTGGTCAAGAAGTCATCTTTCTTTTTAGATTTAAACAACCTCCCTTTTGTTTTTAATTTGGGGTACTTTGGTCATTGACTTGTTAAAAAAATTGAGCCAATTTAGTTCTTTCATTTACAATACAGCCAAACATGCCTCTTCAATTCTTCTTCTACAAATTAGGTTTTGCAACTTTTCGCCGCCTTCTTCAACTCTTCTTCAGCCCACGCCTTCTTCAGTTCTTCTTCAACAAATTAGGGTTTCACGCGTTGGAAGATGGTGTCTTCAGTTCTGCAACAAAACTGCCCTAAGGGACCTTCGACACGCATAGGCACTGTATCGAAGAAGTATCGGTGTCCGATACGTGTCGGACACCGATACATTGTCGGACACCGATACATTGACGCCAACAGTTGACATTGCATAAAGAAAGATCGACGTAGGGTCAAAATCCTGCTAGGTCACAAGTGGGGATGGAAACAAACCAGAATAAACAAGCAAGGTCAAATATTTGTCATGGCACTATGCTTAGATCTAATCTAGTCAGATCCCATAGACCATGGTCTCAATATAATGGTGTTAAGGCATGTATTGTTGCTAAAATATGCATTTAATGCAAGGCATCGTCACATCTAATGCAAAGGCAATGACATGCAATATTTGTATTCACCTATCAGTCACATGAAATGACTATTACAATATTCTCCAATTGACTTATGTCCAAGCCTAGTAAATAGTACCTAACATAAAGATTGTACACCTTTACACTATAAAACACTAACAGCATCACTCTCCAGGTCCGCATAAATTACACAGCAAGACTAAACTTTGACTATACAGGCACACAATTTGATCCAGACATAGTAAGGTGGTCAGCCATCCACCCAACCCTTCTCCGTCGAAGGACAAGCAGAAATTGAGCTCTTTTTGGCGAATAGTTCTCTACTGCTCTTAACTCTGGAAATAAGTTGGGGGCTCTATTACAAAGTTTATCAGAAAAGAAGAGGACAGAAGGGCACCTATCATTGCCTTGCACCAAGAGCGAACCCTTTGACTAAGAGTTTCTTCATTTGTAGCCAAATTTGACAATTCACTTTGGCAGTTACCATATAAAAGGCCCGCTAGGCAATCTTTCCCAGTGAGGAGTACTCACCACCTACTCATTTGTTTAGTTTAATATTCTCTTCTAAATGTTACCCATTGCATTAGTCTGCAAGATACAGAAAAATGCTCTCGACTCATATGGAAGAGATTCCAAATGAACCGGAAAACTAGCATGTATGATAACCCCCTCTTCCGCTACCAGATAAATGTTGCAGAGAGGGTGCCGAAAGCAGTGTTTCATAGTTATCTTTACAAGCACTTAGTTTAGGCTGGAATCAGACAGCAAGGCCCGTGTTCAGTAGGAAGCCTAAGCCAAGTAGGTACGGCCTCACAAAATTGGGAGAGCAGCTTTTAGTGGTAGCGAAAGCAAGCATCTCTCATATTTCTCTTAGCATGCATGATTAGGGATAACACCAAATGGAATACATGGCAGAGGTAGTTTAAGATTATGTGACACTATGTTTAGAACAAGTTTTGAAGAAAATAATTGGAAAAAATGATGAAACAAGGAAATGCAACATCTCTGTCCTAAAGTGTAACATTGGGATGTGGCAAGCTCTTCCTTGAAGCCTAGTGTCAAACAATCAAAAACCAGGAGAAATTTTTGTAATTAAAAAAAAAAAAGGTAACATATTGAACACCGAATCTCTCAGATAAATAATATCATTGATTATCGAGACAAAGAATCAATGAAGACGAGTACGAAAGTCATGAATTATGTCCAGGCACATTTTTATGTATGTCTTGTGAAACTTGGTTGATGTGGGATTGGGAGCAAGCAAGGATAGCTACTCTAGGTGTCACGGGGTGCCTTTCTTCTTAGCACAGAAAGGGACACCGTGCGGCAGTAGTCTGCTCCGCTAGACTACCTTCCGCCTTTTCTCGGGACGAAAGAGATTTTGATTACAAATAATAGAAAGCTTGAAACATGATTTAAGAAAACTTGATCATTGATTGCTTGAAAGCTAGAAATTACAATTGTTGAAAGCAGTAAATTACAATGGCTAGTGC
>CAIGRN010151251.1:0-17159 GCA_903798345.1 Fraxinus anomala
TCAATTTAAATAACTGGCCAAATTAAGTTTACTAAATTAAAATCTACTAAGGCCCATAAAATTGCAAAAGCCCAACCCACTATTTCAAAATCCACAATTATTCAATTATAATTATTATAATTGAATTAATTGAATGGTTACCAAAATTGATCATGAATTTTCCCCTATAAATAGGGTCAAATGTTCAAACAAAAAGGAGAAAAGAAAATCCAAACTCCAAGTTCAACAAATAGGAAGAAGATCAAAATCTTCTTCAAATCAAGCAAGCCCAAGAATATCAAAATCTTCTTCGAATTAAATCAAGACGAAGTCCAAAGTTTCGGAGTGCAAATCCAAACTCCAAAATTCAAGCGTCGAACAAGTCAAGTTCTCGGCAAATCAAATTCTCCACAAATCTCGAAGTCTAGGATTCAAGCCACGTGGCCCCTCGTCTTCAAACATCCAGATCATTAATCAGAGGATTTNTCAAGACGAAGTCCAAAGTTTCGGAGTGCAAATCCAAACTCCAAAATTCAAGCGTCGAACAAGTCAAGTTCTCGGCAAATCAAATTCTCCACAAATCTCGAAGTCTAGGATTCAAGCCACGTGGCCCCTCGTCTTCAAACATCCAGATCATTAATCAGAGGATTTGCAATTTTGCAATTACAAGAAAATTCACATTTATTTGTATTTATTAAAAAATACAATTTGTAACGATTTCTGTATTTTAATACGCAAAATTCATCGTACATAGGTTGAAAAAGTGTCAAACAAATTTAAAAAATTCTGTCCAACGGTCATAAATTTCTTCTATGCGACCGCATAGAGTACCTCCATGCAGTCGCATAGAGGAATAAGAACAAGGACTTGAAGTCCCTGACACCTGCCATGCGACCGCATGGCCAAATGGCCTAAGTGGTCGCATAGACAATGGATCTTGCCCATTTAATTGTTTTTCTCCATTTTTCTTATTTTTAATCTCTTTTCAACCATATTTGATCAATTCTCATTTACCAATATTTGAACAATATATAATAGTAATACTAATGACGGTGGTGCAGGTGCTTGTGTGCTGGCGACAGTGGTTCTGGCGGTGGTCAAAAATACTAGCAGGTGATGGTGTGATTGTGATTAATAAAACTAGTTAATTTGTGTGCAATATGACCTAAAAAAATACGAGACTGTGAGTTAATTTGTAATTTTGGTTCACAATTTGCTAAGCTGTGATTAATTAACTTGATAATTTGTGATCGTAATTGTAACATATAAAATTTTTGTTTTATGGTTGTGATATTTTGTAATTGTGATTAATTCATAACTATGACAATAAATTATAATACTGTTACCTAAATATATTTAATTAAAAAATCTTTAATTATCTATTTAATTAATAATTTTTAATTATAGTTTGATTTTTGAAATTTAAAAATATATTTCTTAATTTTGAAATTGTATATTTTAAACATCTTATATTTGTATTGTTCCCGTTTGTTTGTTTGGTTGTATGGATTGAAGGTAGTAGGTTAATTAATTTAATATTATTATCATTAATATTAATATTAAAAAACAAATTATGACATGATTTTTGTATAATTAATCTTTAAACTTGATTTTTGAAATTGGAAGTTGAAAAACATTGATGAATGTAATTTCTACAAGAACGTTAGATATATAAGGTGATTGTAAAATACAATTTCAAAATTAAGAAATTATGTTTATTATTTCAAAAATCACGTCTTAATTAAATTCTATTAATTAAATAGTTAATTAACAATTTTTTTTATTAATTAAATATATTAAGGCAGCAGTATTATGCAATTTATGATTACAGTTACATATTATCCAATTACATACACCACAATTACAAATCACGAATTTTATGACACAATTTATTTCTCGATCATAAATTATCAAATGAATGTGTCACGTATTATTTTTTAGTCACAAATTTTATAGGTCACAATTTCTTTATTGGTCATAATTTATCAAATTAATAGGTCACGTATTATTCTTTGATCACAAATCATAAATTTTATATATCACAATTTATTTATCGATCACAAATTGTCAATTAATATGTCACATATTACTTTTCGATCACAAATCACAAATTAAGTCACAACTTATTTTACAGTCACAAATTATCAAATTAATTATTTACGTTATTCCTCGATCACCAATTATTAAATTAATTGGTCAAGATTACAAATTTAGTTGTAATCTAATTTTTTTATCATATTATTTATTGGTAACAATTAATCAAATAATTGATCACAAATACTCTTTCTTCCCATCTGACTTTTCCCCTTTCCCAACATCGCCACCGCCACCGCCATCACTACCAACACCAGCACCGCCAACATCACCACCACTACCACCACACTAGCATCGCCACTATTTGGACCACCACCACCACCAATTACAAACACCACCCCAAAATCACTGCTCAACCAACCCAAAACACCACCTACAAACATCACAAACTGCAAAACATCACCTGCAAACACCACCAATTGCAGCCGACCTAGTGGACTTGAGTTGTCATCACAAGCATAGCTAATGGCAGCATTGTTATTGTAGTGTGATATGCGCAAACGTTACCGTCGCATTTGCGCAAAGCCATCGAGCGACGCCTCTTCAGTTTGCAGCGGCTCATTGTTTTCAAAGCGACACGCGAATGGTACCTCCAAGAGAGAGAGAGAGAGAGAGAGTGTGAAATTTGATGGGGTGGATGGAGGTAGGGTGAATATATAAATTAATTTAATTTTATAATATTATTATTAATATTAAAATATAGAATTATCACTTGATTTTTGTTTAAACAAACCCAAAACTTGATTTTTGAAGTTAAAACTCAAAAAACCTAGTTGCATGTGATTTTTACAATTATAATTTTTTTTCTCTTCTTATCAATCTCACATTCTCCAATAAATAATATTACATTCAAATCCAAGATTTTTCCTCATTTTAACTACACATTCTTCAAAAAATTCTATTTCAAAATCTATTTTTTCCAAAATCTAATTAAAATGGAGGCCAAACAAGGGCTAAGTGGGTCATCTTGGCTCCACGATCTTGGCTGGACGGGCCTCTATTTTTTAAGAAAAAACTAAAATTTGATTTGATTAGTGATTATTTATTTTTTATATTATAGAAAAGAAGTTAAAATTCGTCTTTTTTATAATAAAAAATCGAAGAAATAGTCCTTTTGTTGTAATTAAGAAAATACCTGGTATAGAAGTCAGAATTGTCTATAGTGGCTCAGTATTTGAGAGTTTCAACTCATTGAACTGTGTAAGAACAAATAATGACGAGAATGGCAAATTCTAGAAACTCAATCATGATATGCTCACAACAGGGGGAGGGGGCACTTTTTTGGGATATTTTATTTACATGGGTCTCACGCGCGTGTGAGTATCGATCAAGGAGAGTATCAAACTCTATCTGACAAATGAGCTTAAATGCTAAAAACTCTTGATAAGGACACGAAAATATTTAATGTGATGGTTGCACAAGTGTCGGTGCTTCCGTGAATATATATACAAACAAACCGCTTAGACTCACGTGGAAATGTTCCATGTAACAAATGCCCACTTTATAATATTCTCTCTTGATGGATATTCTAGCATTTATTTGACAGCTACCTAGGTCCTTTCTTTTAAACTCATTATCGAAAATTTACATGTATTTTTCAAAATTATCAACATGTTCTCTCAGCTTTTTTGGGTTCGTATCAAATTTGGTGTGAATTTTAGAGTACATCCTACAATAAAGTTCACATCAATTGGTATAAGCGCTTTGACTCTAATATCATGTTTTTTTTCCCGTTCCAATTCTTCTTTTGTCTTCTTTGTTGAGTCTTTATCACATTGCACATCAATTGTAGATCGAATTTAGTTTTTAATTAGATATTTGACGTCAAATAAGAGACGGTTAAACTTGAATTCATGTATTTTACTTGGTATCTAATGCTTTGTTAACATTTTTTAATAAAAAGTTTAAATTATTAAAAAGAAGTCACGCATAAACATATAGGTGTCGCAAATTTAGTTCCAATTAACACATTAGGGACGGTTAAGCAACGAGTCGAGGATTGTAAGTCCTTAATGGCATGTATTGTCCGTTGAATTAAACATAATTAAATATACAGTTAAATTGTATTACACTTTTCTAATATATTATTTACGTTGTTGAGAAATATGATTCTCTGGACCACACATCGTTTGGTGCACCTAATCAACAAAAGAGGACCCCAGTGGTCAACATTTACTCAAGTTTGTTTCTAATTAATTACATAATTTCCATGACAATTGATAAAAAAAATTCATTAACCAATTTTCTCATAAAAAAGTGTGAATTTGTCTCCATTAATGCCTCGACAGCTAAAGCATGAAGTGTCTTGCCGTTTACAGAAAACGACATCGTTTCCCGTTCCCAAAATTTTCCAACGTTCACCAACTTGGGAAAATTGAATCTTAATCCCCAACCTATTGCCATAGTATCATGTTAGTCTCAAATGTTTAAAATGGAGCAAGTATATCTTCAACCTTATACTTTCTTTTTTCGTATGTCTCATAAAGATAGGTTTACTTTCTTTTTTCGTCAGTTCCAAATTATAAGTCACTTTATTTGTTGAAAGTTTAGTAAATTTTTTAATTTTATAATATATCATGTTATTAACAAATATAAATTACTTTTATTTAAATCATTATTTAATGTATGAGTATATATATGACACAAAGTCATAAAGTATTCAAATTCCTATTAAATTATCGTGAAACCTTCATGGGAGCACGACTTATTTCAAATTTTTAGACAAATACAATTTTGCAGTAAAACTCGGCTTCATAAAACTTGAATGCAAGTTACACACGAGAAAGACTTGGCCAATTTCTTAATTCGACAACAAAATCATGAATTATATCGAAATATTGGAGATTACTAACTCAATTCTAGGTCAATAGGTCGCGATCAATGGTGCAATACCTTGTGCATTTTATTGTAAATCACATGGAGGAAGTAAGGATAAACACAGTGTGGTTTGTAAAGACTTCTCTTTGAAATATAAAGGCATATTCTCCTCAAACCGCGTTACTCTTCTTTTCTTCTACATCGTGTCCAGATTTTCCTTAAGTTTCAAGTGCAATAATTTAACCTCGAAGGTTTATTTCGTGGTTGGGTTAAAAGCTGACTTAACGCGATTCTTACGAGGGGCGGTGGTACAAACTCTAAGCCAGTGATAGTAAGGACATATTCATGTATAATTTGTCTCACATATCTGGCTTTGAATTGTTGGTTATTCTTGGCCACTATCCCTTGACTGCACCATTTCACACAAAACAGAAACCAAGAAGACAAAAGAAAGCAGGAAGAAATGGGCATGATGAGCAGAAGCGATAATAGAAGCACACAGGGACAGAGAGCAGGTTAGGACTGACACTGAAGTAAAAGAATTCTTGAGACTAGACACAACAAAAGAACATGCGAATTCCCGAACCCTAACATCAAACGCCTGACTCATATGTATGTTGGTGGATATCTGTGTAAATTGCAAATTATAATTGGAACAACTCAAGGACAATAAATCGAAGTAACAACTTACTTGGAATGACAAAAGAAAATGCAGAAATGAAGAACAACGAATGAGATTGTTAATCAAGGCTAGTGTTTGACACTATGTCTTTAAAATGAATTTGCCCTGCCAAGGTGCTGACGAATACTTGGCAATCGTCTCCCAATATACAACGGTTCCCTCCTCGCAATAGAAGCACTTCAAACTCCAAAGATTCAACTAACTCAAAAATGGAACGAATTCTCTACCTTCGAATGATTTTGATGCAAGAAAAACAATGATATTGGAGTGTTTTTTATGCAATGTAATCAAAGCATATGAATTATAATGATTTTAGACCACAAAGGATGTCAATTTATAGATGCTAAGGGTTAAGGTAGGAGAGACACGTCCCAAAATTTAGCATATTTCACGAAGAGACACAGCTCTTTAGGCCACTCGCTAACCTCCCAGAACGCCACTAGAGCGCTCAAAGCAGGGGAGTGCGAGCTGTAGGCTACCGCTCCAACGGCGTGTCATAGGCTAAATTTCCCTCTTTTCCTCGTAACTTTGGACAATAATTTCTCGTTCATCTGTAACTGATTTTGAGATTCCAAATATATTACACTCATCTATTTGACAAGTAGAATAAGTTGGTCTATTCACTTGCGTGATTTGACTATTGAAACCTATCCAAATACTTGACCGAAGTTGATACATAATCAACTTTTATCCCATTTTTATTAACCAAATTCCAACAATGTATTCATATCTTATATTATGAGCTTGGTTTTTTTTTAAATAAAAATGTAGTTAGGATGTGAAGTATTCAGACATTTTGTTAAGCATTCTGACTTTTTCTAAATGTATTTTGATGCCTCTGTGTAATGGTTTCGTGCTGAACAAACCTTTAATTTGGATTAATGATTAAACCAGCATCTGACATGTGAATTGGCCTTTTTGATAACCAGATTTGAGTCTTTGTTACCATGCCTAATTTTTGAAGTGTTGATGGATTACTTGAAGCCGTGCTATTCCATTTTGATGCTAATGTCATGTACTGGTGTTTATTGTTGCTGATGTATTGTTTTTTTTTTTTTTGTTTTTGATACCCAGGTGTCTCAGCTTTGCCAAACTAAATCCTGGATCTCCAAGACACTTGCCCCTAGAACCTTGGAGGAGGTAAATCGCGGGATATGCCTCAATTGGTTCACAAATTTCCCTCACCAACTGTACACTTCTGCGCACAAATGATCATCCTCTAAAGTGATTGCTCCATACCAAATAAATCTGGCAGCAGGTTCGCACAATGATTCGAACCCCCACCATGCCACTGGAAGCGAGTTCTGTGCTGATTGTTCCGCAAGTTGAGCTGTGCCCCGAGAGGTCTTGTTGTTGATGTAATGTCGAATTGCATTGTGGTTGTTCTTGTAGAAGTGTCAAATCCTATTTTCACCAAAATTTTACAAACTTTAGGGACCGATTTTACCAAAGCATTACAAAAGTAAGGCCAGTCTCTTCGAAATGTTAAGAACCAATTATGCCAAAATTTGTTAATGGTTTGGACACAGAGGTTCGGGGTCATTACAAAAATGCATGTTTCTTTTATAACATTCGAGCAATACGGATTGTTCGTTTTAAGAGGACATTTTCCATTTCATCCCTCACGACTTTTTATCGCGTTTTTCAGAATTCGAATCCAAGATTTATGACTTATGAGAGACTTTGAATCATGACACTATCTTCTCTTTAACCTAAGAAAGGTTGAGATTATTTCCTCGGATCGAGGCACATGGTTGGATTACACCGAGCGAAAAATCTACATCCATCGATTTCCTAAGCAGATATCAGCCATATTATTTTTTCATTCTCATTTTTCTACTCATTTTTAACCACACATTATTCAATAAAATAATATTTTTCATCACATCAATAACTTTTCTTTCTTTTTTAACCACATATTCTCCATCAATCTACTATTCCAAAATACGTTCATAAAATAATATTCTTCATCACATTAATAACTTTTCCTTTTTTCAACCACATATTCTCCATCAATCTACTATTCTAAAATATATTCTTCAAAAATAATGTAACTCAAACACACTCTAAGGTGTTAACAAAAGCATAGTGGTATGAAGAATTTTTGCAAAAATTCAAAGAAATTACTATCATCTTTGGCATGGAAGAAACCACCGACCTGGGTTCATAGTCCACAATATCTTCGCACAATTACCAACTGCATTCACACAATTGATGATTGATTGGAAGAAAATAACTTGCTTCATAAATGAATTTCTTTCGGTGAAAAATAAAATAAAATACAAGTACTAATATAAATAGAGACAGAGATGAGCTAGTACGAAAAAAGAGTGGAATTATTTTGGCGCAATAAGGGCCAATAAAGGAATGGACAATTTTGCCCTTCTATAATTTGGAGACTCCAATGCACGCGAGCCTTTAAAGACCAATTTGCTCGGCAGAAACGAAAAGGACCTCTTGCAAACGAAAGGTTGATTTAGGAATATTTTGCCAAAATTGAAAATATAGGTCCTGAATTCACGGAAAGATAATACAATAGGGACCATAAGTGCAAAAAAGCCAAAAGGCAATTGATGCGTAACCCCATCAAAACACCCCACCACCCCACCAGCCCAATAGTGCACAAAAAATAGTGAAGAAGAGTGCTCGAGTGAGCGAGCAAGGACGGATCCATTTCTCTCTAACCTTGAGTGCAAGGTATGGGATTTTAGAGTAAATTTTCTCCTTTGTTTGTGTTTTTCCTTCCATTTCAATCAATCTTTCACCTCAAGTTTCCTATTTCTATCCTTAATTTGATTTTTTTATTTTTTATTTTTTTGGGTGGATTTTACCTTTCTGGAGCTGGATCTCTCTCTGTGAATTTTGTGTGTGTTCTGGAAATGGGTTGTGGGATCTTAGCTTGAAGGGAACCCTTTATTTTACATATTATCAGAATGCCAGATCTGAACCGCATTGCCCTCAAACACACTTCAATTTTTTGATTTTTGTGTTTCTGCGATTTTGCATGTATGTATTTATGTTTATTAGGTTCTACTCTTTCTTATGGGTTTTGATTCAGATATTCCTTCTCTTTTTTAGCTGATTAATTCTTTCCATTACTGCATATTAATCTATTGCTTTTTTAGGGCTTTTTAAAGATGAATAAACATTACTGCTAATTGAATTTGTTGTATTCTAATTTTTTTTGTTATTTGAAGTTCGGCTCATAATTTTAATTTTCTCCTCGTGTGAGCTGTTTCAAGCAATCTCGTTTTTCTTAATATCGTTTTTGGTAGTTATTTTTATATTTAATTCTGTCTAATGATTTCTTTGAACATATAAATAAAGTTTTGATATGAAGGTAACGTTACTAGGTATCACATATAATTCATTTAAGGAAAAGTTAATGAGTTAGATATCACATATAATTCATTTAAGGTAAATTCATGCGTTAGATTATAGATCTGGCAAATTTTAAGATGAATCGGAGAAGGTAACTAAATAGACTTCATAATTTGTTATATGTTACTTATGGATTTCATACATTTGCTTTAGTTTTTACTCCACTTCTCAATATTGCCAGCAGTAATTTTTTGAGCAACGAATTTTCTTTCGCACTTTTATTGTGTGTATGTCAGTATTCCTTGTATCTTCTAGAGTTGTACATATGCATCCTATACTATTGCATATTAAGGCATAGTTTTATGGATTTTGCTACTTGTACATAAAAAAAATGTACATAATAGATTACATAATATGATGTGGAAGGAAAAGATTGGATGAAAAAGTTGATTGTGTTTTAAACTGACAAATGGTAGAGTGTGATGTGGCATTATGTAATTCATTATGTAAATCTTGATGTACATATGGCAAGATCTTAATTTTATTGGAAATAATTCAAGAATTGATCGTCATTGTTTCTTACAGCGGCCTGCCGGCAATGGGGAAGTCTCCTGGAAAATGGATCAAGACTGTTCTTTTTGGAAAGAAGTCATCTAAGTCCAATTTATCGAATGTGAGAAAACTGTTGACTAAGTTATTAATGCATTTTATTTCCAATAAATTTTTGATATACAACAATAATGTTATGCTGATTTAAAACTATAACTGCATGTGAAGAATGTTAAAATTGAGAAAAAGGCTGCTGCCAAGACACCAGCAGAAGATCTGTCTGCAAATTCCCAGGCAAGCTTGGATTTGTCAAGTCAGGTTACTGATAGAGGTCCAAATAATGTAGAATTTGAGAAGGGCACAATTGCAGGCGCTCCATGTGATAATGCTGATTTGTTAACCGTGAATCAAGGTGTGGGTACACAAAGTACATTGGATCTCAATTCAATTGAGACTGCTGAGTTAAGAAGGCAAGGGGAAGCTGCCACAAAAGCACAAGCTGCCTTTAGGGGATACTTGGTAATATGCTCTTGCATATTAACTCGAATTTCATCTCATGAAGCTGACGTATATTTGTTGACATCATTGCAGAAGAATGTGACATATAAGTTTATTAGCTGGGCCATTTTTAATTTTACGTTGGTCTTGTCAAACATGCACCAGGCTGTTAACTTTTAAATTTCAATACCCTGCGTTTTCTTTGTTTTCATATCTTTTATCTAAAAAAATTGTGATGGTTTATAATTAAGTCCACAGTTGACGTCTATATAGACGCCTTTTACCTTAAGAGAAGTTCTCTGTGAATTTGTAGCGATTGTTTTTGCTTTCTTTTGCAAATATGCATGACTGTTTATATATTTATCAGTTCAGGGCTGCTAGATGCTTATTGCTTATTACCTTGATCTTTTTCATTTTTCTGCATTGTTAAATGAACATAAAAAACTATATGGTTTCATTATAATTAACAATTTTCTTTGTGCGATATTGTTTGATTCTGCTCTAACCATCTCCACAGGCTCGTCGTGCATTTTGGGCTCTGAAGGGTATCATAAGGCTACAGGCCCTTATTCGTGGACACTTGGTAAGGAGGCAGGCAATTGCTACTTTCCGTTGCATGCATGCAATTGTTAAGTTCCAGGCACTGGCTCGTGGACGTATTGTCAGACTCTCCAGTCCTATGCCAGGAGTGCTTATAAAGTATAATTCGGGAGAAATTCAGGTACCTCTGAGAAGCATAACCTGATCATGCAACCTGTCTTGCCTTTTTTATTTGCTTGTTGATCCTGAAAGAAAACATATTTGCGGGATATTAGCTCTATGGTGGAAATCAATTAGTTATTCTATTTCTCTTAGGTAATATACCTACCAGAAAAGAACCTTCTTGTTGCTTTTCTTACCTTGCCTACAATTTTTCTAATATTTGTTAGTTGTTAAAACAGTTGTTTCAGTTAGAACCGTACTGATGTTGTATCAGTGCTTCATAATGTGACCTGATGTTAGCAACACTCAAGTCCATATATGTAGCAAGCAAAAGTTCTGATTTTTGAAACGTATGCAGAGAGGCTCATCATCTGTTGGCGTTTAAATTTCTTTTCTCCCATGGTTATTTAATTTATGTTATTTGTACTTGGGAGTATTAAATTTTGAATATTACTTTTTGTTACTAAATAACTGTGGATGCAATTTTATACGTCACCAGGTTGCTAAACGGGTGGGCGCATTTGGAGTCATCTCATCTCATGGCTCAGAGAACCTAAGAACAAATACTTTTGCCCTTAAGGTGCAATTCGTTTTCCTTTTATACCTTAACGTGCTCGAAATATGTCTCTTCTTACATGTCTATGTTAGTTGAGTAAGGCAAGAAAACGGATTAATTTTTGTTTCCTCCTCTTCCTGTTTAGGAAAGGTGAAGTTTTATTCATCGATTAATGTTTCAATGTTGGGAATTTCTTTTTGAGACATTTCATATGTTCTGCTTTAACTGAAATCTTACATCAAAACAAGACAAATTTGAAATTTTGTATAATGTTACAAGAAGATAGAAGTGTTGAAGTTGTTTATTTTCCCAATCAGATCTGTTACCCTGCATATTAGGAACTTATGGCGTTCTTATTGCTTTTTCTAGCTTCTTGCCTCATTGCCAACTGCTATGCCCCTGAGCCTTCAATATGATCTGGCTGAATCAAATTCAGCTTGGAATTGGCTTGAACGCTGGTCACAGTCTCACTTTTGGAAACCAGCTGCTCGAGCAAAGAAAATTGTTAACGTGAAATCTCAACGAAAACAGGCTGGTCCACTTGCTGTTGAGGCCAAAGCTGGAAAATCAAAAAGAACTGTCAGAAAGGTTTCAACTGCAGCCAATGGGGACAACAGCGCTCTAGCATCCACTCATTTAGATAAGCCCAAACGCAACCCAAAGAAAGTTGTGACTCATCAGACAGAAACAGTGCTGGAACAACCACAAAATGAACTTGAGAAGGTCAAACACAATTTGAGAAAGGTTTCTGCATCTGTAGAACTGGCTTCTGAAAAGTTAGAAACCGAAACTGAGAAGTCAAACCCTAGTCTGAAAAAAGAGTCTACTTCTGCAGCTCCTGATATTTCTGAACAAGAGATTGTAAAATCTTCTGAAAACGCTTTTTCTTCAAATGCTGTAGTTGATGAACTGGCATTGTCTGAAGCTCCCTCACCAATTACAGATAATGTGTCACAATCTGATCATCCCGCTGTCCGGCCACATTCGCCAGTAAATGATGTGGAGATGGAGACAAATCCTACTATCAATGATGAATTGGGTTCTAAGGAAGAACAGACTGGCAAGGAGAATCATAAAATCAGGAGGAGGAGATCTCTTCCAACAAAGCATGAGTTTCCTGAGAATGTCTCGCAGAACACCCCAAGCTTGCCAAGTTATATGCAAGCAACTGAGTCTGCAAAAGCGAAGCTCAGAGTGCAAGGAGCTTCAAAGCTTAGTGATGATGGGTCTGAAAATGGTTCTGTCCGCCGTCATTCTCTACCAGCTTCAGCTAATGGCAAATTGAATTCATTGTCACCTCGGGTGCAGAGGCCAGTTCAAGCTAATGATAAGGGTGGAAGCAAAAATAACAAATCCTTGATGTCCTCTAGAGATGGTAAGTGGAAGAATTCTGTTATTTTGTGCAAGTTAGTTGAGTGAGCATATTTTCCAATTTTCCATTACATTTTTGTTAATGGATCAAATCTTATCTGTCTACTTCGTTAATTTTCTCTCATATGGTATTAGAAAGGTCTCTGCATATCTGTTATAGCTTGTAGGGGTGGAAGAAGAACAAGATGAAACTCTTTGAAAAACGTTTCCAGTTTGAATTTGGACTGATTTTCTTAGTTTTGGTTCCATGTGTCCCTAGTATGGTAGTAAATGAAAATTTTTGAACTTGCTTTTTCTTCTTTGATTTTATTTGATTTTGGACAAGTGCTCCACTTTTTTCTATTTTCATCTTATTTATTGGTTTTGATTTTTCGAAGTTTCTGCATTTTCTGAACTAGTTTTTTATTTGGATACATCACATTTCAGACAAGGGTCTTCAGCCCGGATGGAGGAGATGAGTACGATGGTGTGCGACCGTGTAGCTGCAGTTTTATTTGGTTTTTGTGAAGAGTATGCTGTAAAAGCTGAAAGTGAAGTTGGAAAAATCATAGTTGTTTCAAATTATTTGCATCTTTTACATGTTTTCCTGAAGTGCTTTGGGATTGTATAGCCATAGAGTAAGAATCTGTTGATTTATTTAATATTCATCACTCTGTGTGTTCTGTAGTTCATATATGTTTCCTGATGTAAGCTTCTCATCCGTGACTAGTACCTTGTGAATGTTTGAATGTGGTAACGTGATTGCTCTCTCTCTCTCTCTCTCTCTCTCTCGTGATCATAACTAATATGGCATAATGTGAATTCTGGGTTGAATGGAAATCAGAAGAAAACCCCTTTGATCTATAAAATACGAGCTCTTTTTGTATTTTTTCAATTTTTGAGATTTCTATGGATTATCTCAGTTATATACATTGCGGGGATTAATATGTATGTTGGAGGCAATTCGGGAGTTTGCAGTATTCTCGAGTGGTTTCTCCTCGTCTAATGAAGTTCTTGTCTCTTTCTGTAGATGTAGTAACTCTTCTCTCTCTCCCCCTCTGCCTGGGACTGTAGTTTAGGGGCGGGCCCAGGTGCCCCTTCAATAGGGGGGGTGCTACTTGCCTCTTATGTGAAGGATTATGTTATGGGTTATGTACCCAAAGCATAATCCGTAGTTTAAGTAAGGAGAAAGCAGTCCCTCTCTCTCCTTGTCGGTATTCACAATTCTCTACAGATATATGTCCTGCTTATGTGTTGTGTTGACTCTTGAGGCGATTTAGCCCCTGTTTGGACCCGTTAAAATAATATTATACATAAATAAAAAAATAAAAAAATCTTCTTTTTTAATTACATATTTTTTCAAAAAAATATTATTTCAAAAATTAAAATGGCAAATAATGGGGGCCTAACGGGGTTTTAATCTTGAAATTATTTGCATTGTAATAGACATTCTTCAAATGTTACTTATGAAACGTCTAAAGCATGTACAAACAATGGCAATAATGTCTGGCGACAAAGTCTTCCTGTTTTCTAAACGAAATTGACAATTGAACGCGAGTAAGAAAAAGAGTTAATGATATTTTTGTATGATTACACGAGTGTTAGGAAAGTATTTCACTAAATTGAGGTTGAGGTTTGGTTTGTCAAAGAAAAGTTGCGGGCATGATTGCGAATAAAGTCAAAGGTTGGGAACTATATCTTTAATTTACTTGAAAAAAATTGCGTCTTCCGCGGTGAAATTTCATAGGTAAGATTTTGAGCAAGCATTTGTAATATGTGTAGTCTTATTTTGCCTATGTTTGTCTACCATTAATCTAAAAAATTGTTTATTACAGTAAGATTCTTCACCACGCATTCACCCAATAAAATATTCTACACACAAACTAAAAAAGTTATTTTAAATTTCAACAACACATTTTTCAAAAAATACTATTCATTACACCTTTTTTCTCTCAATAATGGAAGACAAACACACCCAAATGTTTGAAGCAATGACATCTTTGATATCAATACATTGAGAGTATTAACTATTAAGTCTATGTTTGGTTCCCTTTTTTTAAAGATTTATTTTTAATCACGTTCTTCCATAAAATAATTTTATATTAAATCAAAAAAAATTCCTTATTTTTTAATTATACATTCACTATTCTAAAACACATTTCACCTTAAAAAGCGATGCTCCAACAGGGGGCTAAATCTTCATGAGTTCGTTTATTCAATCATTTTCTTTCCTCTTATTGTTGAATATCTCGTTCGCATACGTGAACCACGTGCATAGTTTGTGATAAAGATGAAAAGTGATCGACTCGATTGTTCAAAACTACGATAATACGCATTTCTTATTAATATAACAAGATGAAATTTGGAGGTTCCTTACCATCCTACCAAGTCTAATCTCACAATCAATGGTTGTCCTCATTGTTAGAGACATGACCACAAGAGGATTGCAAATTGCTATATTTTCATTGTCAAATTTAACATTACATTCAACTGCATAGACGACATGGCACATGGTCTTTACTTATGTTATGTACGAAATATAATTATAAATCAAGCAAAAAAAATTAAATAATCTTGTTTTTTTGTCGACCCCTTGTCACAAATCAGAGGATGCAATTTTAAATCTCCTACTTGCACTCCCTGTCACTATAAATATCTTTTAATTAATGCTGGTGATTGTGTTTGAATGATTATTAGTAAAGTTAATCCTAAATCTTTCAATATAGTTGAATTATTAATCCTCAATGACGAAAGTATTCAAAACCCTCGTCATGTGACCCTCATTTGACTGATATAGCACTCTTTATGTTATAATTTAAACTAGTTAAAACGTACTTGACATCTATACATTTTGTAAGATTTATTACTTGTTATTTATTTATTATTCATACATTTTATAGGACTCGACCTCAACAATGCTACCAAACAAGTCCAAACGTAAAATCATTAGTTTTATGACAATGGCTTTGCCTTGAAGTTGGTCATCTCATGCCCGCATATGAACGTCAATAACGATTTTACAAATATTTTAAAAGTTTATATAGTTAAGGAGTCGTTCAACTCTAATGAAAGTTTGATTACCATCTTGCTAGGTGGGTAATAGGTTTGGACTCTATAGTACTATTTTTCCAATATAATTTTTGTTCTTTTAAAATGCATTGATTTAACAAAGAACACTACGGTACTAAGTCGAATCTCACCATCATCTAATTATGACAATTTCACAAGTATGAAACTAGTACTCCCTCATTTAATTGATGTATGTTATTTGTTCATGTTTGAATTTCAATTAAACCGTATGTCGAAGTTATTTAATATATTTGTTAATTAAACAGTGGCAGAGAGTACTGGGCATTGCATAATTCAAAAGCAGTAGATATTTTTCCATCGATTATTGGAGTTGGTCATCAATGAGGAACATGTCAAAATCTAAACCTCAATTTATATCACGATTTCCTTAAACTTCCAATACAAAATGAATTTCAAAATGAACACAAATAAGAAATAATGCAAAAATGAAAAATAATCGAACATTAGACAAAACATATAATCGTAGTAAGTGAAGGAATGATTCATTTGGGATTTCAAGATTTCTTTGTAAATATAATAACAACATAGCCCCTATTTGTCTCCCCTTCTTTTTATAGATAATCATTTTCAACTACACATTCACACAATAAATATTTTACATGTAAATCTAAAATTTTTCTTTACTTTTTAACTACACATTCTCCAAAAATTCATTATTCAAAACAATATTTTTTTTTTTCAAAAAAATGACCACTGAACATGGGCTTAATTTTATTAGACAAAGTATTGTAGTCATTTTAAATTTTTATCCCGATTGACTGAGGAAAGTTAATCACCCGCGTATTTTGAAATTTTTAATAACATGATATGTAAATTGCATTTTTGCAAATGTTCCATAAATATATATAGCATGAGGTTAAAAGACTAACCTCATGCTAGATATTCGTAACGTTTGGCTCCATTATTTTTTATTAAATTATAATTCATTTTTTTGCCTTTTCTTATCCATCACACATTTTTTAATAAAATCATATTACACATAAATTTAAAAAATTTCCTTCTTTTATATTTTCTGAAAAAATTATTATGCCTTTCAATATAAAGTGGAATAGTGGGGGACAAGCGTGTAATTAGGTGACGAGAAAAGTGTAGCATTCTTCACAAATTTTGAGGCAGAATGGTAAAGAAGTCTCCATCCCTATGACTATAACAATGGACCACATTTGGTATGAGAGCAATTATTGCGATAAAATTCAAAATCAAGCAAGATCATAAATTGAAACCATGCCTAATAATACAATTATCTTTTTTTTTTTTTTGGGGGACCTGAATTGAGAACTCGACGTAGATTAAGCTACTAATTTTCGGGTGTATTTGAGCCACATTATTTTGGAAGAATGTATTTTAGAATAGTAGATTGATGGAGAATGTGTGGTTGAAAAATAAGAAAAAATTATTGATGTGATGTAAAATATTATTTTATTGAAAAATGTGTGGTTGAAAATGAGTAGAAGAATGAAAATAAAAATTTTAATGAGTACCAAACAAGGGCTTGAGACTTGATTCCAAATTATTAAAGTT
>CAIGRN010151252.1:0-18893 GCA_903798345.1 Fraxinus anomala
TTTTACACCATGTAATTATCTCGAAAATTGACATGTAAAAAAGAGTTTTATTTCTTTCTTTAAAAAAATTTACGTGTAGTGTACCTTTTTCGAACCTTGCTACACTTTCAGGCCCCATAGATAAACCCACCTTTTTTTTTAGGAAATTGCAAAAAATGTCCATTTTTATATAGTCATTTGCAAAAATATTCAAAATTTATTCAATGTCCATTTTACTATAATATAGACCAAAATGCCCTCATTAACAATTTTAAATTCCACAATGAAAATAAAATTATTTATATAATTGAAAATTGTATTAACCAATAATAACTTGACACATAACATATACTACTTATTTTAAAAAGTATCATATCAATTATGCATTAAATGCTCACTTCTTCCTATAAGTGGGTAAATAAAATATTTATGAAATGTTGAGAAGTATACTTCAAATGTCAAGAACATTATGAAATTTAGAGAACTCATGTTCGGAACGAGATCTCGTTCTAAACAAATGAAGTGTCAAGATAAATAAGGTCCAAATGTTGATAACAATTTTTAAAATGTCGAAAACGTCATGAAATGTCAAGAATAACAACTACTCCCCTCCGTCCCATATATATAGGCTGAGTTTCCTTTTTTTTGCTTGTTTCTTAATTGAGAATGTTTTGTTTTGTTTTGTTCTTTTACTAATATACCCTTATTTAATTTGCCTAGTTATTAATTCCAACAATAAATTTACTAGTATTTGTTGAAAATTAAATAGGGATAAACTTGGAAAGTTCTTGATAAAAATTATTTTTCCAATAACATTAAATAAGATTTCTTAATTCGTGTGAAAAATGAAACAAGCCTATATATATGGGACGAAGAAAGTATTAAACACAACTTATCAACAAAAAAAATTCAAAAATAAAAAAATTACTTTCTACCGAGAATTGTGGAAAGCCTAATCAACTGCAAATTTGGATAAGATTAAATTTTTTGAAATGAAATTATATGATTTTCTTATGAATTGGAAACATATAATTACTTTTAGTGTTAATAACTTTTCTACTTCATTTTCTTCATTTTTTTCCCCAAAATTCATGGTCAATACCTAATAGATAATAAAAGCAAATGAATTCATTAGGTATTAGTTAGCATTAATGTAGTTTCTCATGGAAGTTATTTGTTCTTTTCGAAATTCGTGACAAATAAAAAAAATTGCTTCATTTTTCATTGAGGGTATAATAGACAATTTGGTATCAAATTTGATTATTTTTGCAAGAGTTATCAAAATTAGACTTTTTCAATTGATAAGCATGAAATTGACAATTTTTGTAAATTCCCTCTTATTCTCTTTGGCACATCATCATTTTTTTAAATTTTGTAAAAGCTTTGTGATTGAATGCATGTGCTTATAGCATTATTGATTGACATAACTTAGGATGGCGTAAGAATTAAGGTATAAGCCAAATGTACATGGGTAGGGGTTCACAACTCTCTCACATAAGGTGGGTCCCATGCGGGGGCCCACCTCAATAAAAATGTAAAAAAAAAAAAAAAAATTATCCACCTCTTAAGTGAATTATCGGTGGGAGTTCTGTCCTGTAAGTATAGCACATCTCAAGAACTAAACTTGATTTGGCAGTCAAGAGAAGCATTACAAATAACCAGTAGCACTGTAGCAGGGTTTCTTGGGCCTAAGAAAGTGGGGAATTTTTTTCAATTCCCATTTTACTTAGTTGTTTGAAATTGAAATGAACAAACAATGTTCTTTAAAGAATCCTTAAATTGCAAGCAATGGAGTGAACAAGTTGACAACAAATGGAGAGAAGTTAAAGGAATTTCCATATATTTGTGTCACGCAGTGAGAATGCTTATATCCCAATTTGGCACGGCAAGCACGCTTACAACTAGGCATGAGGCCTATTTTACTAAAAAGTGCACTAATGATATGATCATATGTAGGTATTCTCCTTAACATCCTACTCATAGCGTGCGTGTGTGTCAGTTGTTTGTGATTGCTGTGCCGAATGGGGAGATAAGCATTAGTTTCTCGGGTGGACGGCCTCCAAACCGTAGCGTCTCAACGCATGTCGAATAAAATACACAATCTTCATCATTGTGCTATGTAATGTGCGCTCCTCGAAATTCTTGGAAAGGCACCTAGGCAATTGCGCACTGCTGCCCCTTTTTCATCCGTCTTACCCACAACTTCCTTCATCGTGTTTCGCCAACTTGCCGACAAGATCCGTGGCCCAAAATCTTTTCTCCGCAAGAACACACGACATTGTCCCATAACAACACCGCATGCTCGAGCGAACCCGGTCNCCAGCTTGCCGACGCGATCCGTGGCCCAAAATCTTTTCTCCGCAAGAACACATGACAGTGTCCCATAACAACACCGCATGCTCGAGCGAACCCGGTCTGATACCAACTTTCACATACCGCAGGTTTGGCTCCCGAGGTACTACGCCTCAAGGCCGTCTTCCCCTCATTCTTAGGCCGACAAGCTCGAACAATTGACACACACGCACGCTATGAGTAAAATGTTATGGAGAATACATACATATGATCATATCATTAGTGTACTCATTAGTAAAATAGGCATCACGCCTAGCTGTAAACATTCTTGCCGTGCCGAATGGGAGATAAGCATTCTCACAGTGTGGCACTTTGTCTTGTTATCTGTTTTCTTTACACGCAATGTGCACACAATTCGAGGTTTCTATTTAACACAATTTGGTTTTTCTGTAGATTGGTCGACTTTTACAAGCACAAGGACTGTATATTTTGACCCTTGTTCCCTCGTATTTGGGCACACCACGGGTTCTTTTTCACTTGTTGATTGACTGTATTTCTATGAGTTTTCTCATGGGAGTGAAAATTAATTTTGTATGGCACAACTACGCTTAGATCAAGTACATCAGCAATTAATAATAATTTAGTGCTTAGGCGCTTATGCATACAAATACATCAAAAGAAAAGTTTTGTGATGGAAAGTTCTCTTTCTTAAAAGTTTGAATACGATATGAATGAAAGTTTCTTTATAGTATGAAAGTTCTCTTTGTTGCTTTCTTTCTTGTGGGCTCGTATCCAAAACTAAGATCATGTGATATTCTTCAAGAACCTCTTCGATGTCTCAGTCAACTCCAAGAATTCTAAAGAAGTACATTGAGAGCAAAAGAGTAAAATAGTAAATGAGTTTTTCTAGTAGCACAATGGTCCTTAAGAGGATGATTAATATGGATTATAGTCCATATTGCTCATATTTATATTTCTATATTCCTCGTATTTTTTATGAAAGATTTGCGGAAATTTATTTCATTCTATAAGATAACAAACTCTAACCCTTCACATACTCTCGTTTAAAGTACATTTAGCAGTTAATTACAAATGTACAATTCAAAATGAAGTACGAAAGATACCAAAAATTTTAACATTAGCCATCGAGTTGGGTTTAGGACAAATCTTGATGAGGTCAAACAAAATTCAACTCATGAAAAATATGCCACCATTGACCAGGCATATGTTTCATTTTTAAGTGTTTTTAATTGAATAGTACAATAGTTAACTTTTTATTTTCTTTCAATATTGTTCAATGCAATAACAATTTACCAAACTATATATTAAAATAAAACTTGAAATAAATTCAATACAATCAAGAAGCCTATCAAACTATAATTTCTAAAAATGAAAACATCATAGAACTAAAGACCAGAAAACTAGAACAATCTGTACTAAAATTAAAAATTTGATAAAGAAAAAGGCCTTCAGACATGGTTTTGCAACTCCGGTAAGAAGCTACGAATCAACCACCCCGCCATTAATTTATATGCATGTTGAGTCAGATGAATCCCGTCCCAACTCATGTATCTGAATGGATTGGGACAGACAGAAACTCCTCGAAAACCACACATCTTTGTTAGATTAAAGTTGTAAGTTCCTCCACTTCCACAGCAAGCTTTTTGTATAGAATTCATATCAAATCCTGCAAAAATTAAGGATATGAAACTCATTAACCATTGTAACAACCAAAACTACAAACAGTTTGCAAAAAATTATATTTTTTGTTCCCTTACCGAAAAATGGTGCTTGGGATAGAACCCACATGAAAGCATTGTAATAATCACCATAGATGATAGTAGTATTTGGATGTTCAATCCTCAACTCCTCGATGACTTGTAGCAAGTGCTCATTATGATATTTTGAGAAGTTATTCAAGCCTTTAACGCAATGGTATTCGTCGTACGCGGTTGAGTCATTTGTCTGGAAACCGGTAAGATAGATTGGAAGACAACCGATAGGGAAATTACCCGGGACGATCACTCGAGTAGCCCCAAAACTAATTACTCTCTATATATATAATCAGAAAAAGAATGTACAATTAGAATATAAGAGAAAAAATAATAATAAAACAAGAAGAATGTCTAAGAAAAAGAATAACTCACCCTGACAGCATTCGCAACGGTACCAACAATTTGCGGTACCATATCTTCTAGTTCTTGAACGGATTTCCCCTGGAATAATGCGTAGTTATAATCATTACCTCCTATTTCTCCAACAATGAAGAGAGAATTCACGTTCTTCTCGGCACAGTCTAAAATCAACAAAAAAAAATCAAGAAAATTTAATAGAATGTATCATCTTAATTTCGATCTTGATGAATGATTTACCAACCTGTTTGATTGTTGCACATAGAATTGAAATGCGAATGCATCCAATCCAATTGTACATGAAGTGAACTTGAGGTTACTGGAGATAAAATATTGTTAGCAGCCAATGTATCTACAGGTAAAGCCGTCGAGCCTGCTACTGCAAAGTTTACACCGTGTGCGAAGTTTGCTCCGGCTTCTTTGTAAGGTTTTAGTAATGGAAGACCAGCTGATAATGCTGTAAAACAATACAATTTCACTCAGTTATCGTGACTTTTGAAATTAGTTCAAGAACAAAAATTAGTTATCGTGACTTACCAATAAAGTCAATCATCAGCAGGCCATTCGAGCATCTACCAGTTGGCTTCTTGAAAAAAGTTTTGCCATAAGGAAGTCTTGAAAACGGAGAAAGATATCCCATTGCGCTCTCTCGAATCAAGTTACCGGTATCGGATATTGAATCACCAAATAGATATATTTTATCGATTTGATAACCCTTCAAGGTATCGTAATAACGGAATCTCGGAAGAACTTTCATGGCATTACTCATGGGAGAAAGTGCAAGAAATAACAAAGCAAGAAAGGTAAACAGACGAGAATTAGCCATTGCTATTTGATTAAACGAGAAAAGAAAACGGAGAATTGTGTTTGTGCGTAGGGAAATAATGAAGCAATCCAATCATATTTATAGAGGAACAGAACTTCTCATTTGAAGACATGGAATAGGATTTCAAACTACGCAGATTTGGTAACCTTTATTATAGTTTCCTTAATTATTGATTTCGAATATTATTAGGACTCTAAAGTTCAAGAGACTCCTCGACTTAAGAGGTTAATGATTTTTTTATTTTTATTTAAAATAAATAAATAAATAAATAAAATTAAAAATTAGTTCCATCCGCTGAACAAATTTAAAGTCTACAAATCAAGATACTAAAAACATAATCAATTTGAACTTCCTAATAAAAAAGGAAGGAGAATGATTTTTTCAACGAATCTATTTCGTTCTTGTGTAATTCCCTTTATTTCGAAAATTGTTTCTATTTCCCAAACCTACTTAAATAACCTAAAGGTTTGGCCCGGTTTGAAAGTTGACCTTCTAGAAATGCAGATTGGAAATATGTAGCCTATAGACTCAAGCGATCGCTCAGTGAAAACTGGTTTCTCCTTGGCTCCATTACGGTTCATAATATCATCCTGCAAAGGTTTATTTATAAGTTTGGCACTGCATTCATCTAGACTATAGATCTAAGAGCTAATTCGAGAATTGCTTCAACTTCAAGAAGAGCGTTACGAAATCAGCTTTTTCTATCACAATGGAAAAAACCTCATGTGGATCTATTTCGACAGAAAGAAGGAAGCGTTTTAATTTCCTTTGTTTGTTGACCAAATTTCATCTTTGTCAGTGTCGATATTTGGCTTTATTGTTTAAAATAACTCAGATTTAGCTATCGTTCCTGTTGGCATCCGACCTCCAAGGTCGATAAGTACAGTTAGGTGTATGCAATAAGCTTGTGCTAATGTGAGTTCGGTACATGAGGTCAGCTTGGTTAATGTAGTTTATCGAGGTCGAAGGGAATATAATGATTGAAGATTTCTTACATATTGTACTAGTGGTCAATCAACAAGTGACATATAAAAGGTCTTGCATCAATGTCCACTAACTGTGCCATTGAGATGCTTTAGCTTCCTTCCCTATGTAACTCATTAATTGTTGAGGACCATATGTAAGGTTAACTCATGATAATCTGACAGGCCGAGCTCGTTAACCAATCCAAACATGTCAGTAAGTGTACTTTCTCAGCTCGGCATTGTAACTAATAAGATGGGAAAATGAAGAATACATGAAGATTCCTAGAAGGAGAAAGAGGAGAAGGGGGAGAGAACTTTATATTACAAGTATTCCTATATATTCATATTTCAAATATCTCTTTCAAAAGGAAAAGGAAATAATTGTATTAACGCTTGTAATCTTTTGGTTGACGATCAATCAAGTTCTTATTTGCATTCTAAGTTGGCTTGAATTTTGTTTATATTATTTCCAACGTTGACAGTTCCTACCTCTGAATCATATTATTCATTTGCTTATGCTACTCTACTTTTTCAAGCTGGAAAAGTCTTTCGTTATCTTATTTAATATATTCTCATTTACATTTACATTTGTTTCTTCTTCACTTTCCACATTTTCTTTCAATTTTGAGGTTTATTTCCATTTCTTAGTAAGAATGGGTAATGGTATTCTACTTAAATAGTAGATGCGTGTAAGAAACAAGAAAATACTCAATATTTGAACCATAAAATTTCTCAATTCTAAGTTTTCATTAGTGTCAGCATTACACACAAATATGCACTAAGTACATGTTTGGTAAACTTACTTATCCTTACATCTCGAGGATCCTCTCTTGTAATATTTCTTTGAAAAAAAATATTGTTATTATTTGAATAAGTTAAATAACTTATTTTTCTAGTTTGAATTTTAAATTGAAAGTTTATATATGAAAAAGTGTAAGCAATTCTTTAACGTAGCTGCATAGAAATTTTCATGGATGAATACACAACAAAACCATTAAGCATCCCTATCCTTCTTCAACTTTGGTTTGGTTACATTCACTTCTTTTATTTTTCACATTTCAGAAATTTTCGTAGCAGTTGTTATTATTATTATTATTATTAGTTACAATTTTATATTTAAATATTTGAAAATTTTATCTCATGGTCGGAAAACAGAGCTCATCTTATGCACCAGAGCCGATCAATTTAAGTAGCTTTAGCTATTATAACCTTCCTCGCCGCGATTTTTTTCTTCTTTTAGGTATGCTCGACTTGACATTCGAGAATTTGTTCATGTGTTTTTTTTCTTCTTTTAGGTATGCTCGACTTGACATTCGAAAATTTGTTCATACACATGCACACACACATGAAACAAAAACCTAGCATAGATCCCTCATTGTGCAACTTAACTTACCAATGCTTTATGGGGCTGAAGGCAATATTTTCAGTTGCACGCACTTAGGGATAGCAAAAAAATCCGATACCCGCGGGGCCGGGACGGTGATAACCCGCTTAATCGGATATCGAGACTGAGAATTTTGCCCCGAGGCTGGTTCGGGACGGGAACACCCAACAGGACCCCCCGCCCCGTTTAATTTTTTTTTTAGAATTCAATACTTTCAATTAAAATTTTCATTAGTTCTAAAATATAAAATGACAACTAAAATTATTTATTTGTCTAATAAATAGGTACAATAAAAATAAATTATCAAAAACTAAAATAAATAAATAAACGGGATAGTAAACAAGATAAGGGACCCGTACTGCCTTAAACGGGACCGGGACCGGGACCGGGTGGGAAATTGCTTGGAGGGGCAAAATATCATCCTGCAAAGGTTTATTTCTAGGTTTGGCACTGCATTCATCTAGACTATAGATCTAAGAGCTAATTCGAGAATTGCTTCAACTTCAAGAAGAGCGTTACGAAATTAACTTACCAATGCTTTATGGGGCTGAAGGCAATATTTTCAGTTGCACGCACTTAGGGATAGCAAAAAAATCCGATACCCACGGGGCCGGGACAGTGATAACCCGCTCAATTGGATATCGAGACTGAGAATTTTGCCCCGAGGCTGGTTCGAGACGGGAACGGGTAACAGGACCCCTCGCCCCGTTTAATTTTTTTTTAGAATTTAATACTTTCAATTAAAATTTTCATTAGTTCTAAAATATAAAATGATAACTAAAATTATTTATTTGTCTAATAAATAGGTACAATAAAAATAAATTATCAAAAACAAAAATAAATAAATAAACGGGATAGTAAACAAGATAAGGGACCCGTACTGCCTTAAACGGGACCGGGACGGGGACCGGGACGGGGTGGGAAATTGCTTGGAGGGGCAGCCCCCGCCCCGTTGCCATCCCTACACGCACTAATAATACAAACTTGCTTGAATAACAATTGCTCTTAAATGAAATAGTATTATATCCATTACGATTCACAATCTGATCCAACCCCAAGCAAATCCACGAGTAATTTTCATAACCGTTCACAAGATAACAAAATTGCAAATGAAGTTTACGGCATATTGGTAGTGCAACTAAACAATGTTATCAATAATTCACATGCACCGAAATTATAGCTGAACTCCATATATAGCAAACATCTAAACCCTTTGATCCCAAAACATTTAAATTGATGTCCAACACAGGCAACACTAGGCAAAACAAAAATCAACTTGTGAAATATGAATAATAATTGTTCTTCCATTACTCTTCCTCCTCAGCCTCATTCTCAGCAATGTTGAAGTACCTCAATTCATAAACACTTCTATCCTTGTTCGAAGCAATCACCCGCAGCCAATCACGCACATTGTTCTTCTTCAGATACTTCTTCGTCAGATACTTCAAGTACCTGAGCACAAAGTGATTATCAAAATTACAAGCCAGTTAATTGCATCATTCAACAAGAAATAACAAACAAATAGATCAAATAGCACTGTCAAACTATGTAATTTGCAAAAGCAAGCTCTTGTAAACACCACAATAACTCCTTAATGACATAAAAAGTTTAGCTCCTTTATCTGTTAATATCTATTCAGCTTCCTCTACTTGCTCATACCAGTTTGGTCGAAGATCTAAACCTCTACTTCCCCCAAGAAATACAAGTTTCTACCTTGAAAGACTGAAAATGGTAACTAATATATGATGACATGAGTAGTGAATAAAAAGCTAGACAGAATATCCAGCAACTACTGAAAACTTGAAATAAAGAATTAACTTCATTATGAGAAATTCTTCCTCATTATCCTATCGAATTACTTCCTTTTAGTTTCACACAGATATGTGCAACCTTTTCCTCAAGATTCCTTGATAATTATAAATTAGCATTCCGATAACATTGTATCTTAGTGAGATGTAATGTCCAATTCTTATGGGCATAAACAGATAGCTATTACTTTAGCACAATATTGATAATTTGATTCAAGCATCAGATACACCAGACCCAAATTTTCAAAATGTAATTTTTCATAAGCATAAACTAATCTCTCCTATCTTTTGCTCAACTCTCAACGCATTGAATCCATATTTTGTCAAAGCTCATTCCTCATCACATAACAGTTCTGAAAAAGCACAATGAATTTAATAGTAAAATTATAGAGTTACCGCTTGGAAAAGCTGGTCTCATTGGCAACGACGGTAATCTTGTTTTTGTCGCGAGTGACAGTAACAGATTCACCGAGGGCGCCGGGCTTGCCGCCGACCTTAATGCGTTCTTGGAGGAACTTTTCCAGAGAAGCAATGTCCATGATCTTATCCTCCACCGGCTTCGAGCAGTCAATCACGAAGGTCGATGCCTTCTTCTTCCCTCCCTTCACAGCGCCGCCAGCTGCTCCTCCTTTACTCATTTTCTTCAGTTTCAATCAAATTCTTCAACAACAAACTCTGAAATAATTCCGTAAAATAACAAATTGGAAGAAAAAATCAAACATACATGAAGAAAGGAATATATATATATACAATAGATGAATATTCAGCTAGTAAAACGAGCAGACCTGACGCGGATTCTTCCCGCTGAGAAGTGAGATTGACAGCCGCGAGATGAGCAGATGAATTAGGGTTAGGGTTTAAAATATTACCCCTGAATTGGGCCTAAAAACCTATCTGGTTCAGGTCCGTATTTTTGGGATTTAGCCCAAATGGCCTCCAGTTCAAATGATTTTAAAATTTATTTTGGCCATACGAAAAAATAAAAATAAAGTAATGTGTATGGTGGAAATGATTGAATTTTGTTTTTTTAATTCCAGCCTTACTTTTTAAGTCCAGATCAATAATAAAGCATTCAACAAGTGTCCTATGATATAAATTTTACTTTATATTTTTTCTTGAATTATCTAAACATTTCATAATTATTTTGTCCAAATAGCAAAATTTCTACGATAAAAATCATAGAATTTTGAGTGGGTTCTCGGACTTTATTTTTGGTGATGTAAGGCGAATTGCATATTCTCTATAAGCTATATCTTTTGGATAAAGTAATGATAATACTCTATATCAGTTGGTATCAAAATTAGAAAGCTCATATTCAAGTCAACGCATTTTTAAATGAAATGGTGATAATTCTGTATGTAAGTTTTTATTTGTAACTTTTGTAGAAGAGTTTTGGCAAATATATAGCTTCGTTGTTCAGTTTTCATGTACAATTTTTGTATTAAATTATTGATCGGCTTTAATTTATTGGTGATGGATGAAAACTCGGTATTGTATTGTTTTGCTATATTTTGCGGGTACTGGTTGAAATAAAGTGTTCTGTTGGTGGTGGATGAAAAGTAAAATTGATGTGCTCGTGCTTGATCGTTGTAACGTACGCTTTGTAAATTGTACACGAACCTAAGAATTGGAAAATAAAATATAAGGATGTGATTTTTTTATAAAAATAGTAGGGGCCAGTTTTGTAACTCAGGGTGTCTAATTGGCACTTTTGGGGACCCTCCGTGGAGTTCACCCTTACAAAAAAGTATGGAAAATTAAACTTTCAATTCTTATAACCATTTAATAATAATGAAACCTTGGTACAGGACAGGTCACCTATGAATGAATTATTAAAAATGGAAATAAAATAATCCCAACACAAAAATGTCACGTGTTACAAATAAAAAATTGTATTTTTAGACCTAGGGAGAGGGATAAACATTGGACTTTTGCAAGAAACGTCTGTTGCCTCCACAATGTAGTTTGTCTGTCTAATCTTTTTGTGAATAAGTATTCAAAGGAAGGAACTTAGCATGTGGATCTGCATTTTTTCCAGCTTTGTCGTCATAGTACTCGACCACTGCAGCTCCAGCCAGTGCAGCCAGCGTAAGAGCTTGTGCGTGCAACCTGAAAATTTTTCGGAGTTCAGTACAGGCGACTATATTCCCCACCTAAAAAGAACCATTTACAACAGATATTGTATCCACAAAAGGAGGGAAAATGAGAACATTGGGATGCTGATCGAATTACGATCCGTGTGATGAAAATGAAAATGAAACGAACCACAAAAACACCAGCCCTATTCTCCTAAAATGAAAGGCACCTTTGTATATTGTCATCCATGTTCAAATTGTATGGCAATTTTAAGAATAGTTGAAACCTAGGAATCATTCTGAGGCCTACTTAATTCTCAAGTAGAATGCTAAATGTTAATATTTTCGACAACAACTATAAACTATGCTTTATTCCCAATAAAACTCGGGATCTGCTATATAAAATTCATGTATTTGCGTCTCATTCGACACCCCATCTGCTAAAAGGTCAAAAAAATAAAAAAAATTCAACTGCGTCAAGCCATGCTAATTTTGATCTACATCCCCGGTCTTCTGAATAACAGGAGCTTCGTTGAATTGACTAAAGATATACCCAAACCATCTAACTCTTCATTCCCTTAATTTATCGATTCACTCCCAAATGTTAGCCTATCCATTCTACAATGGACTAACACCAATCTTTCGTTTTTACTTCTTTTAAGCATCACTCAATTCCAATAAAACAAGTAACTGATTAAAACATCATAGAGGCTATGGAAATTTTATGATATCAACCCACAATTCTAAATGGCTATAGAAATCCCTGAAACGAAGAATTAGATTTATTGATGAAAGATTGACAAAAAAAAGGTTACCTAGCGTGAATGATCTTGACGCTAGTCTTGCCAGGCTGAGACCAATTGTAAGCCAAGGATCCAATTACACCGCTCGCCCACAGAGTCCCTTTCAATTTACAAATTCAAATCATCAGCAGAAATCCAAATCGATAATTACATCAGCGTAAAAAACTCAATCCTAAAACTTCATTCGCAAATCCAGTTCGGTTCGTAACTTTCAAGGAAAAAGAACTTTACAATTGACAAAATCGTAATAAAATTGAACCAAAAAATAAAATAAAAAAATGTTCATTTGATATATCTAAAACCTTACCAACCGTACGGAGCTTGTGTTGGACGATCCATTCTCTGATTGATTCAATTTTTGAGTTGGTATTGGTGGTGGATTCCGCCATATGTTTCGGCTAAAACGCGGGATGCAGAATCTAATGCGGTGTGTTGATGAAAATTTAGAGAGAGAAAGCGTAAATATACAACGAAATGCAAAATCGGTTTGGTTTTATAGGAGGAATTAGAAAGGAGGCGAAGAAAGGGGAAGAGAAAGCAGACTTTGCAAATGAAAAATCAAATCGAAATTGCTTATTCATTTGACCACATGGTTTTTATACTTTCTTTCTTCTGGTAATTATAAATATTATTAGTATAGTACCATGTCCTAAACATTTGTGTCTTACAATTCACGCTATAAGCAAAACTTGACAAATTGAAAAATCAAATTGAAATTACTTTTTTTATTTTAGCCCGTATTTGGTTTGGATTTAAATTCAATTAAACTTTCAAGTTAGATAACGATTAATTTTAATCACAACTTTTCAATTATACATTTTATCGATTTTTTTTAAAATTTACTAAAAATCTGAATTTAATTTTTACCAAAATAGGGGCTTAGTGTGCCGTGGATCCATTGATGAAATAATTTCGAAATAAGTCAAATTGTTCTACAACGGTTTGATTTAGGTTTTGAAATTTTAATGGTGATTTGAAATCAAATTGAACAGTTTAAAATAAAAATAAGACCTCTAATTTTTTATTTTTTATTTTTTTGCAGAAATTAGACTCAAATTATAATCTGAACATCTAAAATGAAATATAACTATTTAAATTTTAATACAAAATTAATAGTTAGGTAAATTGTCCGTACTAAATACCAATAATTAAAAAACCTGATTCTATAACCCAATTGTTCATACTTTTCTTTGATTCTATTAGCATCCAAATCTATAGTTTGATATACCTGATTTTTATTTATCAATAAATCGTACAAAAATATTTTATTATTATTGAAATAGTGACTATAAAGAAAATACAAGAAAAAGTCTAGGCTACCGTAGTTTAAAACACGACTAAACGATTTGGTCTAGCTTTGAGAAATTCAAACTGTTTTAAATGATATGGTTTAAGTTTTCTAAAAATCGTTTGTTATGTTTCAATTTAAAAATTTGTCAAGAATTGGCTAAATTGAACCGCTTTCACCCCTTACTGTAACTTGTTAACATATGTTGGGGTTATTTTCGGTTTTTTCTTTTAATTATTGTTTCTCCTTAAAAATAGCATCGTTTGGTTATTATCTGAAAACCAGACAACATTATTTTACATTTGATCTTTTACCCGGTACAACTTTCCCTTGGGTTAATTGTCCTAATAATCACTGAGCTTATGTTCATATTTTCGATTACTCACTGAAATTTAAAATATCAATATTTGACATTGAACTTATCCAAACGTTGGACGTTATTCACTTATTTAACTTCCATTTATAACCCCTAAAGGAAGTGATGACGTAGCTGATGGAATGTCCAGATTAGCACTACGTCACCATTATCATGTACATTTTAATTTATACTTTGATTTACACTTTTTCACGTGATATTACTCAATTGGACGATTTAAATTTTAAACATTTTTTTCACCCAATTGACACTTGTCAACAATGCAAGTGTTAACCAAAATGTAAAAAATCAGTGTACAAATAACATAGGCATTTTTTTTTTTCCAAGAGCTGTTTACGCTTTTCCATGGCTGGATTCTATAGTCATTATGTAAGTGTATTTTTGTGAGGGACGAGAGATGAGAAACATTGAAGTGATTGAAGGGTATAAAAGACATTTTCCTATTTTATTAGATTTTTGAGTTTTTGTTTTTTCACTTTTTCGTTAAAGGATTTTTGCAATATCTCCATTTGAGAATTATATCAATTTTTAAATAAAAATCGATAGCATTATCCAATCTACCATTCTGCTATTTTTCACCTAAACTGTAGCTTTGTTGGGAAGAGCATGCACGATGATTGTAAATTGGATTGGGAACATTACAATTGTAATAATTTTGTTCGACTATTCTAATTAAGACATTATTAATATGATTAAAAATAGTTCTAAATGGAAAGCTCCCGTGAAACAAGACATTTTTTTTACCTGATTTAATTAAGAATAAAACTAGAGATACATTATATCTTGACAAGGAGTTCGATATTTATGTGGAAGAAATCTAGCCAGTGATAGGATATATGTTTTTAAAATCAATAGTGTGGATTGCAACCACATGAAAAAATATCAAACTTAATGTAACTCATAATGTACATATAACATGATTGTTTAATTAAACTGTTTTTTAATTCAAAATCTTATAATGTCCATTGTGTCGAACAATGCTACACATATAGGGCCATGTCCAACATGTGCATGCTAGGAGGACAGCTCTCACGAATGCCAAACTTCGTAGTTCAGCTCATCTAGGATGACCAAGCTCCAGGTAGGGGCTGGAGATGAAGTCATCAACTTAGATAGGGATTTTGAACTTTAAGAAAGACAAGGCAAAATGCCAATTCTTCCTGTAAAAATGTGGTGAAAATTAAGTTTTCCTTTTTCTTTCTATAGTGGACATAATCGCACATAATGACAGATACATTCTTAAAGATTCCCCTATGGCTACCTTGTTATGACTTCGCCCCAGTCGAAGATCCCATCGTGGTATGCACCAATAAGCCCACCAAAAGCCTTTGTGGCTAGTGTGACGCAGACATAACACTGTACGTTCAGCATTATTCAATTTTACATTTACTAAGTCAACATTTTTTCATCCTGAAGTCCAGGGTTGTCATTAATAGGACAGTAAAATACTAAATAATATGCTTCTAGACACTAAAACCCCAGAAAAGAACCTTCAAAAAATAGAACCACAAACATCGGAATTATAAATTTAAAATAAATCAAGCCTCAAACTTCACATACAAACCGTGAAAACAAAGACCAAAGAGGAAATGCAAATGGAGCAGCATAATATAAAAGGTAGCCCGTCTTCTGAAACTAAACTCCATTTTTGTGATTTGTTCTTTATGCCAAGGAGTCGAAAGGTTCTTGATCTATCTCAAGTTTAGACCAGATCAGTAATTTGAACTTCAAAGTAGAAAAGGTGATAATTGTGCGGATATTGTACCTTGAAGCCAGGTGAAACTATGCGTAGTAATTCAAGCTCGCCTTCTTTTTAGCTTGAACTTGGATTATACCTTCATTAAAATCTTCATGGTTCACCTGGAAAAACCAAATCAATATATCCAAGTTTGGTTATCTTATCTCGAAACAGAAAGAAGGGGCAGAACAGATTTTTGCAGTTAGTCCCCACTGGTAAATATTTGTTCTTAGTCTTATCTCACTCATAGATTCAAACCCATTTTTTCCGTTAAAAAGGTGATGACCAAATCTAAACAATTTCCATAGTAAGAAAACTCATTTAATGATGGCTAGGATCCGTATTAATTTAAATGGATTTAAATTCTTCTCAAGATCTGGACTGTCTTCAGACTTCAAGGCAAAACCAGGGAATATAAACAGGTTTCTAGTTGTCTTCACGTATGATTTACTCAAGGTTTTGAAATTCTGGTCAACTAAATAAGAAACTGAAAATCAGTGCACTAAGATTATCAGAAATTAAGAATCACCAAGAAAATACTGAGGCTATAAAAAAATTTCAATAGCTCTGTCAAAAATATGTTCATTTCTTTTCTCCTTTGGGGTGAGACTCACAGATGGCAGACCTCAATAAAATAAGTATTAGAAGTCATAGGGGTTAAGAGTAAATATTCAGAACTTGGGGGCCCAACTACGCCATATCATGTCCCAACTCCCAATGAGCTCAGCCCCTGGACACATAATGAGTGCACAACTTCACTGGTCAGGCAGCCCCGCACAGGGCGTGCAAGTATGCCTCTGTGTGTGTGTGTGTGTGTGAGAGAGAGAGAGAGAGAGAGAGAGAGACCTCAGTGGCATCACGGCGTAGAGCCAGCATGCCTGCTTCGACACAGACAGCCTTCAGTTGCGCTCCATTGAAGTCATCTGTTGAACGAGCAAGTTCCTCAAAGTTGACATCTGGATGAACGTTCATTTTCCTGGAGTGGATCTATAATAAGATGCAGCAAAGATAAGAGACTTTAAACTTCAGTAGTAAAGGGTATTTTGTATTAAATATGAGAAACAATGACAGTACCGCTGCAGAACCACAGGAAATTTTATTTGAAAGAATGAAAGTCTGTCTGGCAGGCATACCTGCAAGATTCTAGCCCTGGCTTCTTCAGTGGGGTGCGGAAACTCAATTTTACGATCCAATCGACCAGACCTCATTAAGGCAGGATCCAAGATATCAGCTCTATTTGTTGCTGCGATCACCTTTGACATTAGAGAAGACACCAAAAGAATTTCAGAATATCACCAAGTATAAATACTTGAAATTGACAGGTTTAGGGTTTAGGGTGATATTGACAAAAACATATCCATGTCTTTTTGGACGTAAAAATGAATAACATCAGAAAACCCATCAAAGGTCAAAAGGAAGTAAGTATTTCAAAGAAATCCTCATGCCACGAAAAAGGGGAGCAAACAAGTTATGGAAAATGCATGATTAAAACAGTAGAGAAATAACCTTGATCCGATCATCACTGCTAAAACCATCAAGCTGATTGAGCAACTCTAACATGGTCCGTTGCACCTCTCGGTCCCCACTAACTTCACTGTGAAGTATTAAAAAAATGTCAGCAATTAGCAGTCACAGTGCCAACAGCTCCCAAAATCACATGGACATCAAGAACCAGGAAGAATTTAAAGTCGGATCAAAACTAAAGGGAACTAACCTACCTGTCAAAACGCTTTGTACCAATAGCATCAATTTCATCAATAAAGATGATGCAAGGAGATTTTTCTTTTGCAAGTTGAAAAGCATCACGAACCAGTTTTGCACCATCTCCAATAAACATCTAAGACCATAACAATTATTTATCATTCTATGAGCAAATCACATAAAAAGTTAATAAATATCATGATCAGAGAGCATGACGAGTCTGTAACGGGTTCTAAAATTCAGATCTTCAAGAGTAAAGATCACTGTTACACTATGCAAAGACAACAGGAATCAGAGAGCATGACGAATAATCTTAAAAGTAGTATACCTGTACAAGTTGGGGACCTGCTAGCTTAAGAAAAGTAGCATTTGTTTGAGCAGCACAAGCACGGGCCATTAGAGTTTTCCCTGTTCCAGGAGGCCCATATAAAAGGACTCCCTTGGGCGGACGAACTCCTAATTTCTGAAATCTTTCTTTGTGTGTCATAGGCAACACAATTGCCTCAACTAGTTCTTGAATCTGTAGAGATCAAAATAAGGTATCAGCACAATATTAATGTATGAAATGAGATTGAAAAGAATTTGATCATATCAAAAGATCACAAGGAAATAAGCTTTCCTGTTTCTCCAGGCCGCCAATATCGTTATAGTCTTCTGTTGGTTTTTCATCAACCTCCATAGCCTTGACACGAGAATCATACTCAGATGGCAAAGTATCCAATATCAAGTAACTGTCTTTGTTTACTCCAACCAGATCACCAGGCTTCAACTTGTCAGGATCAACAAGACCTACTACAGGCAGGAAAATTGTCTGCATTGGACAAAGATATATTATTTTTCTTAAAGACAGTTATAACCAATCAATAGATTAACATGATCACTCTCAGATTTCCATTATCAATACTGTAGCGCATTAATTCTATCAAGATAATTATCAACTTCAGTAGCTTAACACTCTTTACATTGTTAAGCTTCCGCATCATTTTATCAGGTTCTCATTTTCAGATTTCCATTCAATCAGATTAAAAAAAAACATGACGTGATCTTTTGACAAAGAATAATTACATATTCTATGTTAACCAGATCACTTTCCATTGGCTTAACGTGACAAAGAGGAATTGATCACTTTCAGATTTCAATTATGGATACTGTATTTCATTTAACGAGTAGAAAGGTTTATCCAATGAAAACTACCGATAGTCAATTATTATGCAGGACTCTATGTTCTTAACACTCATTTGCCAAGCCCAATGATTTGAAAACATCAACAACCATGCAACCAAGGTTTAAAAAGGTGGTAGTGAGGTGGGCCTCTCACTGTAAGGCGCATGTAGTATGCCTCGAGGCGGTATTTTTTAGGCTAAAAATATGAGGTTCGTGCCTCTAAATCTGAAGCACACGCCTCAAGGCGTGTGCCTCATGCACGTGCGCCTCATTTAAAATTTGATTTTTCAATTGTATGAAAAGAAATTAGAAAGAGCCCCTCTTAAAAAAGAAAAGAGCCCATTTAAAAAGGCATTTAAAAA
>CAIGRN010151256.1:0-30910 GCA_903798345.1 Fraxinus anomala
ATTCAACATAATTTCATTAATATAATAAAATTAAAGAAGCGTGATAATAAAAATAAAATACCAAAATATTTTATCTTAATCTTTAATTATTCCAACTTCATTTTCTTCAAAATCACCAATATGAGCTTCTTTATTATCATTAAAATTGCATTTTCTAGCTCATCTAATGATAGATTAGTAACCTCAAGTAGCCCAACAACTTTAAAAGTATCAAATGAGCCTCCGACAATGTCCCACATTTTGAATTATTTTAATAGAGATTTAATACTATTAAATATTTTCAATGATAAAAATATATTTGTTAACTATTAACACGGTTTTATATGTATTAAAAGATTTAGCCCTTATTTGAATCTCATTATTTTTAAAATACATTTTTTTCTCTTCTTTTTAACCACACAATTTTCAATAAAATAATATGACACGCAAACCCAAAAAAATTCTTATTTTTTAACAACATATTCTCAATTAATCTACTATTCCCAAATATATCCTTAAAAAAATAGGACTCAAACAAGCTCTTAATACTATTGTGTATTTTCAATAAAAAACTCTAGTTGTCACGTAAATTAAAACTCCATTTCTATATTAGGTATTATCTATTTTCAATAAGTTATTGATAATAACAAAAGTTATTTATTAAGAGTCTGTTTGTTTGGGATTAAAATATGATTTTAATCTGAGTCAAAGTCAAGCAATCAATATTAACCACATCTTTCATAGGTCCCACAACTTTTCAACTACACATTTCAAAAATTTCTATCACAATCTACTAAAAATCTAATTTAAATCTTCACCAAACACCCTCTAAGTAAATTTTTTTGTCAATATATAATCAATAGTAATGAGTTTTACAAGATTTTAAAACCAATAAAACTCTACATGCGACCTAACATGTCCGATATATATTGAAAATTTTAAAAATATAAAATAATTAAAAAAATATTTATCCGATATGTATTCGAGAGTATCCAAGCTCAGATACGTATCAAATATGGGTATGTAATGAGTTTATAAGTATTCGTGCTTCTTAGTATCTCACTATGCTCCCAATGAAATCTCTTGTTTTAAATTTTTGATGCCCTATATGAGACCAACGCAGGTTTGGAACTGTTTTCTATCACCTTTATCAAATGTGTGGCGCTCTTCCTCCATTCAACTGTCCTATTCTTACTAAGAATGTTTTATGTAATGGAGGACATTGTGTGCGGAAAGGGCTAAAGGTGGGACCCCGACTCTAACTGGGTTAACTCAAATACACCCTTGTCAGAAATAATGGATTTTTTAGTTGAAATTTGAACTCCCAATTTTTGAAGACATGGAAAATAAACTTGAGCAACTTGCACATCAGTGATGACAACATCATTATCGAGCACATTAATTGGGACTCGATTAGAAGTTCAACTCAGCTATAGTCTCCAGACTAGTTGGAAACTGTCTCCTATTCCACTCCAATAACTTCTTATTCAAACCTATTTCAATATTAAATTGAAAATCCCTATGAGATCTCAATCTGTGTTCATATTATTTATAAGCTCACATCCATAAAGTTCCAAACCCCACATTATACTGCATAATATTTATATACTTACTTTAAAAAAAGGTTTAAATAACATGTCGTCGTATCTTTACTCCACAATATAACACCATCAAACACCCAATGCCACAAGAACAATAACCTTTCATCCAAAAACGTGTGAGAGGTCCACTTAAAGAAGTGTTTTTCAAGATGTCTAAATCAGTCTTGTATTTGATATTTGTCAGACCCATTATGCTAATTCGGCAAGCTTAAGTCCCTTAATTGATCTTTCTCATCGTCAAGTACCCAACATTAGCTATCAAGGGTGCAGTGATTGTAAGATACGGAGACAAAAAAGTTGTGATAATCATAGTCAGATATGTCTCCATAAAATGATGTTTTCTTATACCTATTTAAATTTCTCACTCAATTAAACTTGAAAGTTGTTGCTGCTTTCCTTAGGCCTTAGAATAGATACAATAAAATAGACATAAATTGTTTAACACGTTCCTGGCATACATACATTCACGTGTAAGGATTATATATATTTATGTAAGCGTATTGACCCTATAATAGAGCATTGACATGGGATCCAAAGTATGAATGTAGCAAACCTGGGAGAGAGGATTGACGGCAAATTCAGGTACCGACATGAACTCATCGGCCGAGATGAAGCCACACCCATTACGATCCAGTTGGCAGAACCTCTGGTACAACGACACTATCTCCTGCTGCGAGACTACGCGCCCCGAAAATTATTATCAGTGTTATAATTATACCCCAAAAATCAATTATAAACAGAAAAGATTAGAAAGCCTAAAGATTTTCAAAGAAAATAAAAAAACAAAAATTCAAAATTACAATAAAATAAAATGAAAATACAGTTTATGGGTAAGTTACAGACAGGTGTGATTGCAGTGATCTTGGACTTCTTCTATGTCGTACTGAGTGAGCATGGAGGAAGTGTTCCCCATGTTTTGATTCTTGGAAGAAGCTTTGAGGTCTGTCTACCGTTGAATTGAATGCTACGGAATCGTTCGGTGGAGGGGGTTGGGGTTTTGGTTATCTGCAAGGGTCACGGTTTTGACCTCGCTATGATGCTGATGCATTTGTTTATTTGAATTCGTACCGTAATCCTATAATGTTCATGTTTGGTGAAACTTGTACCAAATTCAATGTTCAATGTTTTATTTGGATTAAAATCAATTTTTTTTATTAAATTTTGATAAAATGTCTAACTAAAAAGTTATGAAATTTATACGTGAGTCCTATGAAATAAATGAACAATATTAATTATTAACTTTGACTTAGATTAAGTGTCCGTTTGGTCGTGATTTTGAAAAATGCATAATCGATTTTCCAACCATTTCAGCCAGGCCCACGTGATATTTATTTGGTCCTTGAATGTAAAGCTACATGGCTAAATGTCATATTTGCCCTCATATGTGCATCATGTGTGCTAAATTTTTGAAAATATATTTGACCATTCAAACTGTGAACAATTAATGCATACCTACCCTGGGGTTTTACCAAACATGTTGTGACTTCACATGTAACATTGTAGACGTAAAAATTTGCGTAAATATTCATTTGAGACGTGAAGGGCAAATTTTGTTGAAATATTTTGCGATCTTCTCATGACAGTACATTACACACATGGACGTCGCTTTCTTGTAGGGAAAACATCTTGTGACCAATCTCAATCTAATTCTGAATCGAAAATAAATGCCAATGTTGTTGTACCAAGTAATCTCTGAACATATCACACTCATTTCGTTGGGTTTTCGGTGCATACATTTCAGCTGCAACTTGGTCTCGTTCGTCCGAGAGCTCCATCTCTGCTGCGTTGGGGTCCATCTCCGCTCTCGTAAACAGTTCATCGACCACGCCCGCTTGTCGAAAGAAGTTGTGAACGCCCATAGTTGCAATTACAACAACTATTTGCACTTTAAAATTATAACTTGGCATACGATCCAGTATTTTCCAACGACTTTTCCAAACGCCGAACGCACGTTCGATTACATTCCTGCACGACGAGTGTCAGAAATTAAACTTTTCCCGTGCATTTCGAAAGTTACGCCTATGACTGGTGACCCCATCGTAAAATTGCTGAAAATGATACAATATATCCGAACCCTTATAGGGCGCCATGTACCCAGGTCGATGCGCTAACCCCGAGTCAACCAGATAATATTTTCCATGAGCCGGTTGTGGGAAGTCAATCTCGGGGTTATGTATAGCCCTAACCAAGATTCTAGCATCATGAGAGTTCATCGTTGTACCAGCAAGCACAAATGTGAAACACAAATTGAAATCACGTACAACTAGCACATTCTGTGTCAGAATTCATTTTCGTCCGATAAAACTCACTCTTTGGTCCTACGGGAGGACGACTCTAACGTGGGTACCGTCGTCAATGGCACCTATGCAATCCCGGAATATGAAATACTTGTTGAGATTCAGAACATGATGCTCATCACCATGATTGTAGTTCGGATCGGGTTTAATTACTTGCCTAGAGAACTCGATGACCACTTCAAGCACAAGTTTGAAGTAGTGTCCGATGGTTTCTAGTGAATGGTTGAAAAGCGTTTGCACCTGTCAATAGCATTTTCCATGCGCTAAAATGCATAGAAACATACCAACCTGTTCATACACATCGATATGTTGCTGACTGCGAAAGTCCGTAATCATCTCGAAGCATATGCGCGAAAGATCGCAACATCGCAGGATACATGCAAAACTCTTCATAACATTGTTTCGGGCTACAATTCATAGCATCCTGCATGAACATATGACCATTTCGAGAGAACGGATATCGAGAAGCATGACGTCATTGTTCGCGATAATAGTTACTTACAGTAACCTCACTGATGTGACAGTATTGAAACCACTCGATAATATCCATCTGTAGCTCTTCCGTAAATGCCTCGTCATCAAGTTCATCCTCGATATCAGAGGTCGGCTGCAACTTACAGTTGACATCGAAATGTGCCATACCACCACTCTATAATAGGAGATCCAAGACTATGCTCTTGCAAGTATGTAAAAATATGTAGATATGTGTTGCCTTTTGTAGGCAAGTGGAATGATGCGTGCTTTGAAGTTTTGCCCGTAAACACCACTCCTGCATAGTGAAACATGTGAGTGATGTGACATGTACTTTCTTGGTAAGTACTTGGTGAACCAAAATTAAAACATACATCCAACTGCAGCTTTTGTTTGCAAGCTTACTCACAATCCTTACGAATCAAAATTTTCGCCTTGCACATAAACAACAGTTTTTAGCATGCACACCACAAATGTAGGCAACAATCCATCATACATATCGAACACGAAGAAAATATTTTAACATCAACGGTAATAAATGTAAACATAACCAAATATCATCATTAATAAAAAGTGAAACGAATATCCATGCAACCCACACAAACAAAGCTGTCATCGAGGCTGTGCTTTCCTATATTCCTGCCAGTTCCATTCTACCCACTCGAACATCTCATTCGCATCGTCTTGCAAGTCCAATATTTTCCTATTACGTTTTTAGGAGAGGAAAGTGCACGTCCAGTAGTACAATTTAGTTTTTTTTTTCAATCGACCCGTTGCCAATAACTCATTCATGCATGTCTTCGGGTCCGACACGGCAAGTCCAATGAAGTTGTCAATTTTGGCAGCAACCTTCTCCCTGGCTATGGTCGCACTGTCCACAGTGTAGGACACGTCCCGAACTGTAAGCTTCTTCTTCTTCTCCTTCACCCGCTCTCCGGATGCCTTCTGTTTGTCCCCACTATGCGGGTCGGACACATCCATACTTCTTGCAGTCGGTTCGGGTTCTTCGCCCTCGAAGCTTGAGTCGCTGCTCTCCACATCGATCGGGATCTCATCACGGTGATCTTCGTGTCCACTGTCTTCGAACATCGCGAAGCCAATTCGACATAGCTTTGTAGATGTGACTGCATACTTGTCGCATCGAAAACGTCCCCGAATAGAGCCTTGGATCGATACACCTCTCGACAATCTTTGTCCTTAAATTCTTTGTAGTCTTTGTTCTCCTGTTGCAAAACAAACGGAAACATTTTCACATATTCTGCACAGAAATGAAAAGTAGTTACAAATACAAAAAATGAAGCCAATTCCAGAAATGGTGACAAAAAATCAGTGCAGTATTTCGAACAGATTTAGAACAGGAGCATAAAATCAATCACTTGGCTATTAACAATTTCCGTTCCGCAAAATTACAGCTCCGATAAATAAGAATTAACTATACAATAATAAAATGCCCATAACGCAAACAACGATTATGTAATTTATCAATCGACTACTGTGTTCCCAAAACAAAAACAGAGCCTACTAATTATTGTTGTTAACCAATGTTACGAATTGAGAACCTACAGTCGAACACTGATACGAGAGCATTAACTGGAGTTTATGAAATGATGTTACCTTAATTTTTCGAGCCCACCACTCCTCCGAGGCGCCAGTCATGCCAATCGACGAGTCGTATGAGATGCCACTGCAGTTGAGAAATTTTGCAAATCTCGTGTTTCAGGTGGAGGGCATCCCATCGATTTCTGAGCTGCTGCTTGTTCCAATTATGGCCGAAATTGGTGTTGAACAAGTGAATCAGTGTCTCCCAGCCGTGTTTTGTGAAGCACTTTCCATTCCTGTGTCCGTCAGCGATGACGATCTCACAGCCAGCGACAAATATGTTCTTCTCATACGAATTCCATTGTGCATTCTTACAGGGCCCCGAACGACTTTCAACGGGAGGGACGTTGGAGGTGGAGGAGTGCAGGTAATAACCCGTCTGCAGCAAATTATGGAAAATTAAATTTTGTTTATGAACAGAAGATCACAATTCGGGAAATAAATTTGAATAGACTGTAAAAAACTTTCTTGTAAGAAGGCAGTGTACCTACCGAAGAAAGGAACAGATCCATAATTATTTTGGTGAGATCTTGTGGATGAGGTGCGTCTCTAGCGGGTTCAGTACAATGTGAAACGAACACAGCCGGATGAAAAGGAAATGGCCGGTGAAAATGTGATGCAAGCTACAAATCAGATCAGAAGTAGAAAGGTGAGTTCAGTAAGAAATATTATGCAGTTGGGTCTATCCTTCCTCTGGATCGGCTGAAAATAATAGATTTACACCATTTTTATTATTTCGTCGGTGACCCATTTCATATCAGAAGTAAAAGGAAAGCTACCTGTTGCAGATGAAAATAGAAGGGAAAGGCGCGTGGGTTGTGTGGGATGGGGTAGGGTAGGGTAGGATAGGGTGGGGATGGGTGTATGTAATATGAATCAAATTGAAGGGCACACAAGGAAAAAGTGACTGACACGGATGTCAATTCATTTGGTGGAAAAGAAGCCGTTGCACAAATCAACGGTCGAAATTCACTTATTTGCAATTTATAAGCACGTCCAGACACGCCCTAAAACTTAAGTCCCTGTTTGACCAATTAAAATTAAAATTTATTTTTTTCTCTTTTTATCAATCACGTTTTTTTCAATAAAATAATATTAAATATAAATTTAAAAATTTTCATTTTTTTTAACCACATATTCTCTAAAAAATTATTATTCCAAAATATATTTTTTCAAATTCTCATTATGAGAGTATCTTCAATAAACTCTCTGTTTTTAAAGAGTATATTTTATTATTTAGAGAGTATCTATAAATTTAAAGAGTTAGAATTTTGAAAAACTCCAATATATCTTTATATTTAACACTTAATTTTACTACTTTCAAAAAATATTTATTATTTTTCTTTATCTTTTATTTTAACTAACTTTTATTTTGATTATTTCATTATTTTCTTACATTGAAAGTTGAAACATTTTGAATCTATTTAATTATAGAAGAGAGTCAAACACACACTCTAAATTCAAATTTTAATTTAAAAAATCTCTTAGATAAAATAGAGAACATCCCATGTTTCAAAATTCTCTTGGAAATGCTCTAATGAAACCAAACAACTGCTATATTTAATCACTACCAAATAGGGACAATTTGTAATAAAACAATTTGACCATTTGGTTCAATTAAGATTTTTTTATTAAAATTAAAATCAACAATTTATTTTAATACACATTTTATAAGATTTACAACTTTATCAACAATCGCTCAAGTTTTATTAAAAATTTTAAAGATTTATGCTTGGTGTAGACTCGGGATGACAACCCTCTCACATGGGAGGGTCCGTGATTATAATCAAACTTTAGGAATAAATTGCTTAACACAGTCGAGTGTACACTTAACACAGCTCAAATTTAAAATGGTAATTGAAGTATTTTTCATTTATATCGGTAGCCATTTCAATTTATAACTTTTATATTAATGACAATTCGACAGAAAATGTTAACATAAAACCTTACATTCTGTTAAATTCAAATGTGAACACAGACTTGATCAATATGCAATGCTAGACGAAGTGAAGTTGATTGTAGCTAAATGTGTGTTTATCAATGACGTCATTCTCTATATTTATTTGATTTTAATATGCAGCGAGTTGGTAAAATTTCACATTGTTGTTGGTGAATTTTGTAAAAAGGGACACTTTTGTCTCACTTGGCCTATTATCTAATATTGTTTGTGTCCAAGTTAGAATTTAGCAGTGACGCATACGAATTTTTGTAAATGTTTCAGGTCGATTAATTATTAGTATAACCGTTAAAACTTAAGTAACTTCTATAAATGACTTCAATGACTATAATCAATTTCTTACTCATTAAAAACTGGTTTGCTACGAATATGTCAAGTACCTATAAATTTTAGATAAAATAAGAAAGTAAAGTCTTTTGCAATTTGAGTACGTAACATTTTACCTAGCCATATCAACAAGTCGAGTTACGAGCCGAAACTCGAAGCTCAAGTTCGGTTGGAGCAAAAAAGGTTCGAGCTTTTTTTGATCCGAGCCAAGCAAAAGTTCGACCAAAAAATTAAGGCTCGAGCCTTAGCGGGATGAGCCAGGCTTGCTCAGTTTTTTTTTCGTGTCAAATCTAAATTTTTTTCTTAAATAATTTAAAATTTGTGTAATTTATACACGCTATAAATAAAAGTTAAAACTCCCCTCCTTTATCTGGACTTGGGACTGGCTACAATCATCGCAGGTGAAATTAAAATTGTACATAAATAAAATATTTCGTATACAATTTTTTTTGAAACAAAAAAAATTAAAAATTACGTATTTTCTTAACTAATTAATTTAAAAACTTACAATATCTTATCCTTGAATCTTCCAAATCAATTGGAACATTTTGAGATGCATTCGTTGTCGGATGGAGTACTCGAATTACCTTTAAACCGATTAATTTCATCACTAGTAAAATCAATTTATAGATATTATAGTACAGAGTATTGAATATTAGAGTAAGATAAACTGAATAAAATTTAGTAAAGAAATTAGAGATTGAAATTGAAATTAGAACTCAACTAAATGTCTAAATTGAAGATTAGAGTAAAGAAAATGAAGTAAAGAAATTGGAGACTAGAACATTGAATATTGAGTAAAGAAGTTGGACATAGATTGAAGTAAATTGATATGAAGTTGTAAATTTTTTTCTCGTATTTATAGAAAAAAAAATGTATCCGTTTTAATTACATTTTAATTTCAAATTCAAATTTTCAAAAATTTTACACGTTGCCTTTGACAAGAAACAACTGCCTGCAACGTGCAGCAGCCAGCTGTTATAGCTGCCTGCAACGTGCATGCATCGTTTGAATTTTATTTATTTATTATTACTTTTTTAACGGGCTCAACTCATTCGGGCCGAAAATAGCACATCTGTGTAGCTACAACGGCCTGCACTTGCAGGTAGCGTTTGAATTTTATTTATTTATTTTATTATTTTTTAATAGGCTCGACTCGTTCAGGCCGAAAACGACCCATGACACGGGCCGACTTGGGTAGCAGCTACCTGCAACGTGTATGCAGCCTTTGAATTTTATTTATTTATTTATTATTACTTTTTTTAACGGGCTCGGCTCATTTGGGCCGAAAACAACACATGCGTGTAGCTACAACGGCCTGCAAGTGCAGGCCGCGTTTGAATTTTATTTATTTATTTTATTATTTTTTAACGGGCTCGACTCGTTCAGGCCGAAAATGACCTATGACACGGGCCGGCTTAGGCTCGACCATTTGCCCCAAAATGGGTCTCGGTGGTTCTGAGTCTCGAGCCGAGCCACGAGCTACCCGAGTCAGCGAACTATTTTGCCATCTCTAATTTTACCCTAATTTCTTATTTAAAAAAAAAAAAATTACTTAAAGTTACAAATAATCTCCTCGTGCTTTCACCAAAATTATCCTTGCAAACCAAACATGGCTCGAGCCGAGTCACGGGCTACCTGAGACGATTAGCCATTTTGTCATCCCTAATTTTACCCTAATTTCTTATTTTTTTTAAAAAAAATTACTTAAAGCTACAAATAATCTCCTCGCGCTTTCACCAAAATTATCGTTGCAAACCAAACATGGCTCGAGCCGAGCCACGGGCTACCCGAGCCGACGAGCTATTTTGCCATCCCTAATTTTACCCTAATTTCTTATTTAAAAAAAAAAATTACTTAAAGCTACAAATAATCTCCTCGGGCTTTCACCAAAATTATCCTTCGAAACCAAACATGGCTTTATTGGGGTTGAACTCTCGCAGTTTCTCGTTTCACAATATCGAATAATTGAAACTTTCATTCTCCCAGTACCAATTACCAAACTATAAAAACGAATAAAGAAGACCCCAATTTCTGGAGGAAATATGTCGCAGTCGTCGCGTCCAGATAGCCCGGATGTTCAAACGGTTAGATTTCCTTACATTGATTCGTCTCCTTGAAATTTCCTGCGTCTGTAAATGTTATATACATATCAGAAGCAGTCAATTGTTCTAGAAACAGCTCAATTTCATGCCACATTACTCCAACCTAATTTTTAGATGTTTATGGGTGATCTTGAAATTTTAAATATGGTTCAATTCAATAATTTGAGTTTTTTTTAATGTGTTACTGTTTTTTGACCCATCAAGAATTATTCCCTTTATTGATGACTGTTGAGCTGGATGGATATGTACAGTGCTCCTTCATTTTGAACTTAGGATTACCCCTGCTAGATGTTATTGAAATTCTGCTCTTTTATGTCTGTTGGTAGCTTTAATTCAGTAAGGATCTAAATCTATAAAGGTTTGATGTTTGACTTATGCTTGAAATGATATTAAAAATAAATTGTTGATAATCAGTAAAGGGGGAAATCACAATAGAGGTTGTTTGAGTGTTCGACTGAGAATCATATTAGGGAGCTGCATTTCTTATTCCAAATAGTGAATATTTTACCTTTCTGAATCAAATTTACTGTTAAAATGAGGTCTAATATCGCGATAGTCCATCACATGCAGAATGTAATCAGTATATTAATGTTGCTCTTATTAAATGGAGGATGAATCAGTTGGGTTTGCGGCATATTAATGGCCATATAATGACATCGAATCGCACTGAAATGAACTAGTTAAAAACTAGTTGATATGAGAAGATACCTGACTGTGACATAAATCTTTCCCCTTTTACGTTTTTGTTTTCTAAGAGAGGGAAGCCGCTCTCATTTATTGGACAGTAGGCTCTCACTTGTTCTTAGGAGAAGAAGCCAAGGACCTTGAATTGCACGAACAATAGGTCTTAGTTTTAATGTGGCCCATTTCCTTTGAACCTTGTCCACTTGACAGCAACAACTCGAAAGCCATTAAGAAAATAGGGCAACCTCTCTTCCAAAATACATGCTTTAAATTAAACAGCGGATAATAATAAAATGACTGTGTAGCAACTAGCAAGGGAACTTCTTGTGATATATTCTCTAGTGTATTGCAGTCTATTCAGTGCATTTTGGGTACATAGGACACAGGTTCAAATCCTGTCACCTTGATCTGAGGTGAGGTAATACATCTTTCTGTCATATGCGATCAATTGAACAAGTTCTGGGTATGTTAGAATTGTAGAAACAATGTAAACAATGGCACATGCTACCCTATTTATGAATGCAAGTCAATGAATTGGAACCTAGATATGAATGCTGTCAACTCTTAAGCTACTAAATATTATCTGTCTGTGGTTTCGAGGAGCACACCGGTTGGTATTTTGGACCAAACATAATGATTAGGTAGTATGAATTTAAGCATTAATTTAGCTGGTGCACTACATTGTTTATAGACATCAACCAATCAAAGTACATTATGATTTTGTAGTTGACTGAAAAGAGGAGATATATATGAAATTTGTCCCGTTCTATTATGGATAATTTTATTGGTTTGTGAATGTTGTGATTTGACTGGGTTTGATGATGATTGTTGCATGTGTTCATGTATTTGAATTCCAAGGTGCACAAAGGGCTTTGGATGATGTTTAAAAGTACCTTTAATGGAACCTATTGAAGTTCCTTATTCGTCGCATTTCCATTTGATTGTTCATGAAGGATTGTGATTTAGTTATGGGATGAATATCTTTTTGTACTATTCCGGGTGAAGTCTTGTAGTATGTTCGACATATTGATACTATTCTATCAGTTTGCTACAGTGGTTGATTCAAGCTAATAGATTGGATTGCTTGATTATTTTATCACACAGGCAATGTATATTCGCGTCAAGCGTAATAAGATTACTTACTTTCTGACATGTGTGCCAAGTGAGACAATTTTACAAATCAAGGACAAGTTGCAAGATCTCATTGATCAACCTGTTAATGATCAGCGCTTGATACTAATGCCAAATAGGGAAGTGTTAGATGATTCAAAATCATTGGCAGATCAGAAGGTATTTTCTCAAATACTAATGTGAAAAAATGTACAAAATTGTACATCTTTTCTTCTTTTTTTAGTTAGCTAGTCATCTTCTTGTATTTATACAAGAAATGAATCAGATATAAGGTTTTGTATGTTTAATTTTAACGCATCAACTGCTCTTACATTCATTATAACTACCTTTGCATAGTAAGTAGTATGATTATATGATATGCTGAGTCATACTGCCGTGTGTTTTCAGGTTGAAAACGATGCTGTTTTGGCCCTGACTCTGAGAAAAGGTCTTTTACTTTCCTTAGATGTTTCTGATTTATTATTTAGCTTTTATTGATCAGACGTATTCATTTAGTTTGCATCTTGCTGGTCTATTTTGTATTTCTAAATTCCATGATCTTGACTGACTCACTCCATTATCACCCTGAAGTATAAAAGAGTTTCTCTACTAGTAGTCACGATCAAAAAAGGATGAGAATAATTGGAATGGATTGTTATTTTTTTTAAAGTAAAATAAATACTGGAGATAAATGTACATGCTATTTCATTAACAATGCGAAAGATGAGTCTGTTTTATAATTTGATTATTTAAAGTTCTTGCACGTTTTTATTGGTTACGAAGCACTAATATCAAGAATTTTTCACTTGAAACGACATTTGATATAATGTGCATGAAAGAAATATCAATGAAGACGTACAAAAAATATATTCTTACTGCTGGAGTTAAATAGATAAATAGAAAGTATATTTTAATTTATTGCTCATCATAATTATTAGTTTGAAGTTAGAAATTTTCTCTTATCTTATTTTGGCGACTCTCCATTTCTATAGGAACTTTAAGTACAATCAGGACAAGCATTTCTGGATTATTTTGGAAATTGATATGATATACTCAACAATACTGAAATGTCTCTCAATTCTCCAATTTTTCTCTCCTCATTCCTTTTCATGTCATTAATTGGGATCAAAGTAACCCTTTCTAAAAAATTACATATCTTGGTATTATCCATCTACAAAATATATTGTTCACAGTACTGAGTATACTTGGATAACGACACAGGAGATTTGATGTCTACATTAGACCAATATGACAGTTTGGCTCACTAAAGTTGAGTTCTTTTCAGTCGAGGAGAAATATTTACTTTTGACAAGTAACTTTCATTAAATAATCAACAAAATATGCTTATTTTATTAAATTATTTTCGTCATATTATAACTGTTGAGTTAGATTCTTTTTTATTTAGTTTGGTAACTTTGTATTTTTATATGAATTTTAAGTATAACAATGACTAGAATCTTGAAAAATGTAGAAAATTCCATTTCAACCTTTATGTATAATGATGACTATTAATATTTAATACTGTAAACAACTGAGTTGATATATTAAATGATATTGAAGTCCTCCTCCACCTCCTCCTCCTCCTCCTCTCCAGAAGCTGGATATTGTCATACTTTAGGAATAAAATAAAATCTATAAGAAGAATTCAAGTTATGTTTCAAATAAATTGCAATGATGGAGTGGTGATGAAAGTGGAAATTGGTCGAGGATGAAGGTTTTTCTCTGTTTTCTGTGTTCATGACAGAAAGGTAAGTGAGCAACTTCTTGTACTCTGATAAGTTCTAGGAGAAAATAAGTCAACCTAATAAGTGAGAATATTATCATTATGGCATGTGGACGGGAATCTATGTGAGGCATTGTCCCTCAGTTCTTACCAATCTCCGATGTGTAATCGACATATTGCTAGTTAGAACTTGGTCGAATAAGAATATCGTCCTTACCAGTTAGTAGTGATGCAAGTAAATAGGCAAATTGTTTCTCTTCCCTCTAACAAATCTGCTGGCAAAATATTTCCTCGACTTTGTATGTCGCGCCTTTTCTTCTATCCTTAAACCTACCCCCGTCTCACTTATTCTCGACTATTGAAGAGTTTGCTCATTTTAAAAATGAGATGAATAATTTACGCCATATTCTTTGCATATGAAAACAGGGGAAAGCTTTGCGTCTTTGATGACTTTATCTATTTATACAAGTGCAACTTCTTTTGAAATGCTAAAATAATATGAACTTTTGAGTTTAATATTAGAGACTAAAGGGCTGTTCTCTTTGTATTTTGGTTTTATGTTTTGAGTTTTGAATTCATTTTGAGTTTTGTGTTTTGAGTATCCATTTTGAGATTGTTGAAAATGTGTTCTTTTTGACATTTTGAAAAATTGTTTTGAAAACACCCAAAACGCGTTTTGAAAATTTTGGCTTGATTATAACTGAAAATATCCAAAACGACAAATTTTGAGATTGTTGAAAATGCGTTCTTTTTGGTATTTTGAAAAATTGTTTTCAAAAATTAAAAAACCCAAAATGCATTTACTTTCGATATTTCCCTTCCCTCCTCTCTCTCTCTCTGGTGTCTCTCTCTTCTTCCCCCCTCTATCGTCTCTCTCATTGTCTTCCTCTCCCCTCTTTTTTTTTTTATAGGCAGTGGTTGGGGTTGGGTGCAGTTGCTGCTGCGAACGGTGGGTTGGGTGCGATTTTGGGAACAATGTTGGGTCCGATTTTGGGAACAGCGACGCTGCTGCGAACGCACCATTGCGATTTTAGGTTGGTGGTGGGTCCGATTTTGGGAACAGCGTCGCGATTTTGGGTGTTGCTGGTTGTTGAGAATGGTGGTGAGAAAGGTGCGGTTGCTGCGAACAGTGGGTTGGGTGAGGTTGCTGAGAACAGTGCGATTTTGGGTTGGGTGCAGTTTTGGGTGTTTCCAATTTGAGTTGGGTGCGATTTTGGGTTGGATGGAGTGGTGGTTCTGCTGCGGTCTGCTGCGATTTGGTGGTTGTAGTGGTGTTGTGTTGCAATTTGGTGGTTGGTACAGGCGGCGATGGTTGTAGTCAGCGGCGATTTTTCTTGATTTTCTGTCGCGACGCTACAGTGGTGGTTTTGGTTTCAGGCGGCGGCAATGGTGGTGGTTGGGGTGACAAAGAAAACCGAAAACATTCAAAACGTGTTTTGAAAATTTTGGCTTGGTTTTAACTGAAAACACTCAAAATGACAAATTTGTTGTTTTATGTTTTCTTTGTAAATTTTAAACTTGTTTTCAAAAACACGTTTTTCGAAAATAGGAAAGAGAATGCGTTTTCAATATTTTGGAAAATCGAAAACAGAAAACGGTTTGAAAACAACAAAGAGAATAGACCCTAAGTCTTTTCAGCAATTCTGGTGGAAGTGATTATCGCTTCCTTAGTTTATGCTAAACAAAAATATGGAAATTTAAAGTGAAACACTGAGCATGGCTGAGTAATCTTATATTCAGCTGTCTGTCATCATTTTCCCTGCCACTGGACTTTAAGATCGTGTTTGGTATGAAGTATTGAAGTGGTTTAACTAATATTTCTTCTATAGTGTCTGTTACTCCCCAATACACTATAATATTTACGCCATGACTGCTTATTCCATGGATAGGAATTCAGTTGAAAGAAAAATCATCATATTTTGAGTCATTTCTTGCTAAATAGCTATTTTTAATGATTTACATGGTGTTGCAGATGATAATGAATTTGAAGACGTGAATATCATAAGACCAACGGATTATAACCCTTCTCCAGATGGTGGTTCTAATTGGTGAGCAGGAACATATCAGAAACAGCTGTCTGCGGAAACAAGCTGTACCTTTTAAATAACTCACTGTCCTGATCACTTTACAACCAAAATTGCTGCTTAAGTTGGTTTCGCAACGTTAGAGTTTGACTGTCAAAGCTTTTGATTCGTCTGAAGTCTTTGGATATGCTATAGAGTTGTGTATTTGAATTTGATTCTATCAGGGCCTTTCTCAATGGAAGTCTCTTTGCCTCCCTCCCTCTCTATCTCCTATGCGTGTGCGCGCGTGTCCATGCTTGTTTCTTTGTGCTGTTGTTTTATAGGTGTTGGTTTGGTGGGTGGGGGAAAGAGAGCCAGGTTAACTTGGTATTGTACGACTTTGTGTAAAAGGGGTTACAAAATTGGTCACTTCTTAATACAAAGAACATGTAAAAGAGCAAGACATAAAGAAACATCCATTATTTAGGTGACTTGTTAAAAAGTGATTCTTATAAGCTTGACTCTCATAAAATATGTGACTTGTTAATATATATATATATATATCAAAATTCACATGTAATTTTTTTATGTGACATTTTAATATACAAAAATAATTTATATTGTCAATATGTTTTATAATCCTAAAATCCACAGCATATTATAAGCCTAAAAATGCAGAACCCTAAAAGATGTTTTTATAATTAGAAAAGGGTCACAACCATAGAGGGGCCCATGAATTTTTTATTCATGGTGGGCTCCATCACGTGTGAGGGGACTGGGACTATCACCATGCTGTACAACCATAATTACAACCACCATTTCCTTTGGAAAAGGGGCACGACCAGGACTTCGTCTAAAATCAATCAATCACTAACATTGAGAACACAAATCAAATCCAACTACCCTAGTACATTTTAATAAATGTTTCGACACCAACTCAATACGTTGGAGTGTGTACATTTTAATGAGAGTTATTAGCTATAATGTACATTTTAATGAGAGTTATTAGCTATAAGTCACTAATTTATATCGTTTGAACATCATTTTCTTTCTTTTGTTTGTTTGTGTATATCTGGAGTAGTTATACGGTCATTTGATTGATATTTCGCTCGGGAATATTCGGTGTATTTATATATAATTTTTTATCAATATAATTAAATATTTACTGATTAAAAAAAAAAAATGCAGTGGAGAAACCAAAAGATATAAAAGTCTACATTTGGCTCAATTATCATAATTTATTAAAATTAATAATCATTTTAACCATACAATTCATAACATTCAAAATTTTTCAACCATACGTTCCATCAACATTTTTATTAAAATCAAGTAAAAATTTGGTTTTATGTGAACCAAACATTGGCTAATATAAAAACTATTTGTACAACTTATTTTGTCAATGCTCAACTAGATTTTCCTTCGAGAGTTAGGACACATTTGAGTTCTAATAAACTTTTCTACTTGAGTTGTAACCCTTAATGAGCAGGAAATAAGAATAAAATAGGGCATAGAGATGTTAGCATGACTTTTTCATTACCAAAGCTTTGTAAAAAAGGGAATAAAATAGGGCATAGATCTGTCTGGTAAGCTCGAAAATACAAGGAAACAATAAGTAGTATGGGATATTTTTAACATGATATTACTTTGAAAAATGGAGTCACCTGTACAAAACGGAAACACATACAAAGCTTTAAAATTTAATTTTACATCTTTCTAATTGAAAAAATATTTCAAATTTAAATAGTTAAGATAAAAACAAATTTATTTAGCCCTGTTTCGCGGTCTTTAATTACTTTAATTTATTTCTCATATTCATTTTCAATCATATATTTACATAATAATATTTTAGACGTAAACCTAAAAATTTTCACTACTTTTTAATCGCACATTATTCGAAAAATACTATTTAAAACATAGTTTTTTAAAAAAAAATTAAGGCCGACTTATTTTATTATTTACATATAAACGAATTTTGCTACTTGTACATAAAAAATGTACTTAAGCGATTATCGAAAATTACATAGGAAAAATATTAAATGAAAAAATGATTGTATTTTAAATTGATAAATGATAAAATGTCACGTACGTAAACGTAAATTTTGATCCGCACGTGAAAAGATCCTACTTATAAAATACGATTGAGAATGAGACACGTTGTTTACTTCCTGGTTATTAAATAGTGGAAAGCAAAAGACCTCCATAGATTTCCCTTTCTTCTATATCCTGTACGAAAATGGTGAACGTAGCAGCAACTCACACAGTACAACCCGCCGAGTCGACGCCAAATGAGATCTTGCAGTTATCAGAAATTGATCAAACTAAGACGCTGATTCACGCTCCCACTGTCTACTTTTATCGCCTCAACGAGGATATTCTGTATTCTCACGCACTCCAAATTCTAAAAGAGTCTATGAGCAAAGCACTTGTACTTTTCTACCCGCTAGCGGGGCGCCTTCATGAGATTGGCGGAGGCCGCCTTGAACTTCATTGCAACGCCGAGGGAGCTACTCTGGTGGAAGCTGAGTCTGAATTGATGATTGAAGACTATAATATTCAGAATTTTGTTCCAAATGAAGCAATGAGAGAGCTTATTCCAAAAGTAGAATATCATGCAACTCCAATTCACGAACAACCATTGCTTTTGGTACAGCTCACTAAATTCAGTTGCGGGGGTATATGTCTCGGCTTGGGCATTTCACACATTTTAGCAGATGGCATAAGTGCGACGCATTTTGTTAGTGAATGGGCCAAAATTGCGTGCAGGAAGATGACTGGTATCTTCCCTATTCTCGACCGGAATATTCTGCTTATTGGGGAACCACCGTCCGCGCCGAAATTCGAGCACATAGAGTTGACACCACCACCGCTCTTGGTAGGGCACTCGCACAATATGGAGGAGCGGAAGAAGCCAACGACGGTTGCTATGCTAAAGCTAAGCAAACAACAAATTGATGAACTGAAGAGCAAGGCCAATGAGGATACACCATACAAAAATACCATACGTCCATATACCAGGTAATATAATTGCAATCATCTTCTAATTTTTTGGAATTTCAGAAACCATTTGATCCTTTGAAAAGTGCACGGTCAAGTAATATAATTATAAATAATAGTGCGCCAAACAATCCAAAGTAAAAATTTTGGTTCTAGTAATAATAATAATAAAAAAAAAATGTAGGAAACATATCTAAATAAAATACGTACCAAATAACAAGATCTACGTGATAAATAAATCAAAATAATGCTGAAAAAAAATATTCATAGTCATGTTACACTGGATTATTTATTTAGTTCTATAAATTCTGACACCACGACAACATCTCATCGCTCGCCAACCAACGACCTGTTATAACCTATGAGAAGTAGGAGAAAAAACGGGTGAATACATGTGAATACTCAATTTGACACGAATTAATGGTGCAAATCCCGAATAAAAATATTAAATTATGCATAAAATATATCACACCGTCATCATATTTTTACAAATGGGTAAGAGCTCAATACATATCATATCTTTAGTACCAGATAATCATATCATGCCTATTACATCATATCATGTCATATCTTTGACTTTCGTTGGTATAACCAAAAAATCACAATCCCGATAATCCGTACAATTAAAAATCACTTCCTTCCCTATCCAACAAAAGAGTCAAGCCACAAGTGTACTTGCCTCACAACACACATCATAGGTGGTGGCATTATTTTAATCATGTGGGGCCACCCCCATGTGAGAAATTTTAAATTCCTGTATGAATTCTGTACTCTCGAAATTATTCCCAACTACCAAGTCCCAAAATCAAGGCCATTAAATAGTATTAAAATAAAACTAATTGACACATTTTCAAATACTCCTACACATGTGACTGCCTCACAATTCCCTTTTTTTTAAAATACAAAATCCTTATTTAATAAAAATCAAGGGGCATTTTAAAAAATGTCCACTTTTTTGGATGTCAATTGAAAAATATCCACCATTTTGAATTTTGTATCAAATTGCCCATTATGCCTTTAATAGAAAAATGAAACAATTTGTTTTTTTCCAATTTTTCACAAATTTCGAGAAGTAGCTTTCACGAGAAGCTACACTCAAATTATATTATCGACATTTCAAATGTCGTTTTCGATATTTGAACCATATTTATATTTCAAAAATACACATGTCAAATCGCAATATTAAATGTTATCGACATTTTAAATATTGTTCTCGACATATTAAACGTTTAGAATGACATTTCATTTTGAACATGACATTTTTCTACATTTGACATACCGTTCTCGACATTTCTGTGTCAATGAGAAAAATTGCATTTATTGCGATTTGACAATTGTACTTTTGAAATAAATAGGTTAGAGTTATGTGTCAAAATTTTATTGGCCAATAAAATTTTTAATAGAGTGGGCATTTTTGTATTTATGTGGAATTATAAATTGTTAACAATGGTATTTTGGTCTAAATTATTTCAAAATGGACATTTTTTTGCAATGGTGGACATTTTGTGAAATTTCCTCAAAAATCAACCTATAAACTTACTCTACACATGTCGCCTTTGTATTCTAACTTATTAACTTAACTAAATAATAATTTAAGATAATATCTTTCGACCTCGATAACTTGGGTTTCGTTTATTCGAATTAATTTTTAATTTCTCGAGCCTAATATACATGATTAATTACGATCTATCCAATGAACCCAATATCCATATACTTATCATTGCTCTATCAATATCTAAATATTTGACACATATAAAAATAAATTTAATATATATATACTTTTGTCCCTAACTTTTCAAAACATTAAAAAGCATATAGAATAATTAATTCTATTCTATGAAAATTTCGAGGCTTTATAATATGTTTTTCAAATACGTGAGATGCATTGCTATGATGTCGAATCTCCCTTATTATTCCATTTTTAGTGTAACAATTAAAGTGATAATTTGAAATAATTTATATTGGTCAATATTCCTAATTTAATTAAAATTTTCTCTTGATAGCGATCAAATATATTCTCCTCATGTGATCATTCTATCTTTCGATGAAAGATATAAGCATGATAAATATATTAACAAATATTAGAACACTTATTGAAACCATATAAAATATAGAGATATATCTCTATCTCTATCAAATTTTACGATGTTTATTATATTGTGCTTAAATCCTATTATCTCTCAATATAAATAAAATCTACTAAAAATTTAATTAGTGATCAAGCAATTTAAAAGAACCATAAAAACAATAATAAACATCCACAAATCAAACCAAATTAAAGTCAAAATAATTAATTACGAATGAAAAATATCATAACAAGAGTTCATCTCATCTTAGTAATATATAAAATTGGCCTACGATATCGAAATTATAAGAAATCATATTAAGGGTGTGTTTGAGTCACATTATTTTGGAAAAATGTATTTTGAAATAGTAAATTGATAAAAAATGTGTGGTTGTAAAAGAAGGAAAAATTATTGATGTGATGGAAAATATTATTTTATTGAAAAACATGTGATTGAAAATGAGTAAAATAATGAGAATGTGAATTTTAATGTGGCTTGAACAACGGCTAAAGTGAAAAGACATAACCCTGATTTTCTATAAGTTGAGAAGATGAATATGAATTCTGAATCTCTTTAATGGTTTCTTAATGAATCTCCAATTGTACTTTCTTTTATTTACCCAAAAATCAAGTTTGAATCTTCACTTGATTGAATTCTTGTAAATCCCTTTTAATTATATCACAAAAATTATGAATTTTCCTTCTTTGATGATAATAATTGATGAATATTTGAGTATGAAATGTATATGAGAGGTCTTTAATATGTATTCTGGTGTTAGGTATTTGTAAGAGTAGAAAATTGGTTGAAAATCACGTCAAAATTGATTTCCAAAAGATTTCCAATCGAATAAGAAAAATTGTCTACACACGCGTATTTTTTTTTAATCTCTGCGTAGCAGTCAATATTTTGGTCATAACTTTCTCTCTTAATATTCAATTGAGAAGATTCAAAATGCGTTGAAAAGATAATTTAAAGGGCTACAACTTTGATTGAGATAGAATATTTCCAATTGGACGTTTACTATGCTTAAAATGAGTCTCAATTTTCGACTAAAAATATAGAATATAACTTGTGTGATTGAAAATTGATTTTGATAATATTTTGATCATATTCCAATCTTTTTTGAGTTATAATTCTATCCAATTGTCTCGGAACAATCTTTAAAGTATCTTTTAGTGGTTCAAATTAACTATTAAATATTTGCAATTTGATATTCAAACTTTGGACTTTGCCCTTGTTATTTGATTTTTCTCTTGTTTTTTCGAATTCCTCATTCAATCATTGAGTTTTGCTTATATAAAATGTATAAAATACACTTATCGCCGTTCAATTATGTAGGATCCAAAAAAAAAATTTCTGTAAAGTTTCATGATAAGAAAAATATCTTGATCTTGATAAAAATCACGTTTTTAGTAAATTTTGATAAAAGTTAATGCACTCCCCGAGAGGGCTTAGTTGATCCATAATTTACGTTCCATCTTTCGTTTCCTTTTCGTTTGTTGTGAATCTAATGAAATATGTGATTAAAATTAATTGTTAATTTTAACTTAGATTTTAATCTAGCTTTTTAGTTGAATTCAACAGGGACTATATGATAATGCAGTGTAACACTACTTGTGCTTAGCACTCGTCTAGATGATAGTGAATTTCAACGTAGCATTCAATTATATAAAAGTATTTTGATTTGCCATATAGGTACGAGGCTGTGGCTGGACACATGTGGAAGTGCGCATCTAAGGCGCGGGGGCATAAAAAGGAGCAACTAACAAGATTACACTTGGCAGTCGATTTGAGAAATAGAATACAGCCACCAATGCCAAAGGGATACTTTGGAAATGCCGTTATACGCCAATCAGCAGTAGCAACAGCAGGAGACTTACTCTCAAACCCCTTAGCTTACGCTTCAAGTAGAATACGAGAATCAGTCGAAAAGGTAACAGACGAATATATAAGGTCATATCTACTTGTCGTGAATCAACAAGATATTTCTTGGCTTCGCAATTTTCCTACTGAAGGGTATTCATTGGGATCTTTCTATGGAAACCCTAATATGGAAATCACAAGTTGGACATCTATGTCTGTATATGAAGCTGATTTTGGGTGGGGAGATCTCATTCACATGGGCCCTGCAGAAATGGGTTTTGACGGCAAATCTTTCATTATTCCTAGTCGAGAAGGGGATGGATCATTAATGGCTGCATTCTGCCTGCAGACGGAGCATATTGCGACTTTCAAACAGTTTTTCTATGAAGAAATATGAACACTTATGTTCTCACCTTAAAACGTGTGTTTAAACCGTTTTGTTTCAAATATGTTTGGATAAATCAAATATTTGTCATTTATTAGGAAAGTAAGGTAGAACTACCTTGAAAATAAATTATATATATATATATATATATATATATATATATATAGTTGTTGTTGTTGTTGTTGTTGTTATAGTTGATTTCAAAGGATGTGTTTTCCATTAATAAGATCTATATCATATAGATCGGGTTATTGAAAAGTAGTGGAGTGAGCATAATGAAATTAGGAGGAGAAAAGGAAATTATTCAGATGTCAACTCGTATGCGACAATTTCATATGTTATTCATATACTTGATTATTTTTGAATCACTAAAGGAAAACAAAGAGATTTACAAAAACCAAGTTTCTGGAAAAGGGAGCATTATAAATGAAGGGGTAATTATAATCGGTGTTTGTTAACCACACAACGTTTTAATTGCAATGAACATTCATAATTTTTGCACTTTTGTCCTTGACTTTTTCTATTAACAATTTTCTATTAATTAGTACATCTTGTTTCTGATGACGAAAGAATCCATTGCAATGAAGTAACAAAAAATTCAAATACAGGGACCTTCTTGCAGCATAATTTGAGGGACTAATTTTCCAAATCCAGAAAATATAGGGACTAATTTAAAGCAAGCAGAGTTTTTTTTTTTTTGGCAACAAATTGACAATTCTGGAATAGAAGAGCAAATTAAGGAAACTTTAAGGACTGCCACTCAGCTGGGAATATTTTGGACGAGGGCAGTAAGAGTTTGTTTGAACATCATTTTCTGAGAGAATATATATTATAATGGTGATTTCTTGGAGTATGCATGGTTAAAAGTAAAGAAAGATTTTAGATTTACATGTAAAATTATTAAATGGGAGAATATGTAATTAGAAATAAGTTTTGAAAAAATGATTTTTAAAAGAACGAGGCTCTAACAGGGACTATAGTATAGGCAACTCGGACAAATATGTTCAAAGTTTGGGATCTTTTGCAAAATGGGATGAGAAACAGATAAAGCATGAATTATTCCTAGGGGGTGGAATGAGGTTATACGGCACGATATAAGTATTGATCATAATAAGAAGATGAACACAAAGATAATAATTTAATTTGATAGAAGAATTGGAGATTTTATGAGACTATAATGGAGAAAAAATTACAACAATTATGTTTCTTACAATTATTCTAACTTTTGTAATAAATCAGCTTGTAAAAAAGTGTCAACTATATATAGGGGATATATCAAAATCCTAACAATATTCTTAAATAAAGAAATAATATTAAAAAAAATGTAAAATAAAAGAAACGATATTTTTCCAATAAAAAATTTGTGGAACTTCGGTCACAAACCCAATAATATCTACCTTAACAAAAATTCCACCGCAACGAAAGAATCTTTAAAATTCGACTGAGCTTTGTGTGTCCACACATACACACACTGCACCTATCAAAATTTACACCTCTATGTTTGACCCCAATTAGAATTAGCTCGACATAGTCCTCCTGCAGTTTCAATTCAATGAATTCCTCAGGACTCCTATTAAGCTTTTCACACTGTAAAAATTGATTCACCGCGTTCAATATTTTGGGATAAAACTTGTCTCCCTCTTCAATACTTTTAAGTGAGTTGGTTCGACGTAAATAAATCTTTACATATTAGTTTTAGGAGATGAATTGTATCTTAACCTGTAAGTTAGAGAAACTCAAAAGGTTGATGATTAGAAGTTCCAAAAACAAGATTCGATAATTGAAAATCTCGAATCTAAGAACGAACAAACCAAATCCTAAAACGAAACCATGAATTCATGAAAGAAATAAAAGATAATAAACAAGTCAACAGTGTTGAAATTTGAAACAAAGACAAGAATTTAATTTGACAGATGAACACAAAGACAAGAATTTAATTTGGTAGAGAAATTGGAGATTTTAGGATTTTTTTTTTTTTTTTTTGGTTTTTTGTTAAAGTCCTATTTGATATCGATTGAAATCTAAATTTTAATCTGAACCAAAGTTGATAATTAATTTTAATAACATATTTCATAGAATTCTTTGAACTTTTTCTCTTACTCTCTCGCGACTTCTCCCTCGTACCTTTTACCAATATCTTAATCTTTCTAATTTTTAAAAAATTGTTTACAAATTATCACATATACTACAAATCTTCACTTCTCAATCAATTTTTCAACTAATTAGAACATAAATTTGCATTTTCTTCTATCAAATTGTGTATATAGAATGTGTCTGAAATGATTATGTCCAATTTGATTTATATTTAACGAAAATTATTAGTATTGAATATTAGTTATATGTTTTCCCTTTCGATTACTTGAATTAATTATTTTAATTAATTGTTTGTATTAGATACACTATAAATTCTTTAAATGTAATTATATATTTTCTTGTTATGAACAAAATATTAATAAAATTACTGTTCGAAATCAAACAGATGAAAATGATGAACAAAATGTTAATGAGGTAATTTTTTTAAATGTAAATATACGTTTTCTTGAGTCATGTATGAATCATTCAAAAATCAAGAACAAAGTATTCGATCTGTACAATGTTTGATTGTACCTCCAACTCAAAATGTCTGCATCCATTACTGTATATAGGGGACATGTCAAAACTCTAACAATATTCTTAAAGATAGAAATAATATCAAAGACTCGTAGAATAGAAGAAACAATATTTTTCTAATAAAAAACGCGTGAAATTTGGGTCATAAACCCAACAATCTTAGCTCGTGAATTTGGCATGCCGTTCAAGATTGTTACAAATATCATAGGTGGACAGCCTAAAAAGTCAAAGTGACAATGTTTATATAAATATATAAACAATGTTTAACCCTGGGATTGGCTCTGATGATGGACTCACCCATCATCTCATTGGTTGACCTTAAACCCCATTATTTTGAAGTGGTGTTTAATGTTGAGAGAGTTCTTCGATTAGAATCTTTTCATGTTCATTTTCCTTTTATCCTTCATGCCCATTAAGGTGAATCCATTAACTCTATTTCACTATTTATCTATAGTTCCACGAATCTAGTTAGTATTAATTGTGCTATCGTATCGCTTAAATTTCAGTGTGTCGATGTTACTGCTCCTTTTTTTCTGTTTTAATATTCATTGTTTGCACAACAAATACCAATTTTTTTTTATCAAAAGCATAAAAGAAAATCATTGCTTGAAATCAAATGAAAAGAGTGGCAAGACATGGATGGATGCATTATAAACAAAAACAGCACACACATACTTTTCTTCAAGTACACCTACTGTTGGTTTAAAACTTGAAGTAGCTGCTGACAATAAGAGTCAACATTCAGCAGCCTTTATTTATATAAAAGATACATGGACAACACATACACAAATATATATAGGTAGAGATCGATACATTAGTACTCTTAACATTTGAAGTAGCAAAAGCAAGCAAATCCAAAGCCACTGCGGTGGCAAGCTCCATTCTGCGCTCCCTCCCAGTTCTTGCATTGCCGGTTGCAGTTTCCTGTTTTGATGCAAGGTCCCGTCCATGTTATGCTTCTCTTCGAGCATAATTTGGCTTCTGCCATGTGAATCCCTACAAAGTGAAATATTTGTTACTATTTCACTCGATATATATACCCACTAATCAAACCATATTTTACATTTTAAACTCTATTGTCACATTTGATATTTCAAGATCGGATTACAAGCTGGGCAAATATGCAAAAATAAAAAAAAAGAATTTACACACAAAACAAAATTATATATACATTAAAAAGTTGAAATGGGTTGGGGACTGGACTACGGCCCGATCCAATCCCCCCTACATCCGTCAGTGTGGTCCTCATTACTCAACAATACTACGAAATAAAAAAAAACTTTAAAATATGATTTATTATATTACATGGTCCAAATTAGTGCGATGTACCAAACATGTACTATGTAAAACATATTATACATGCAAGAACCATTTTGTTCAAATAAAACTATATCCTTGTGTGGTAGAACTTAAAATTCAGATTTTAATCTAAGTCAAAGTCAATAATTAATTTTGACCACATATTTCATAGGACTCGCAACTTTTCAACCATACATTTCATCAATTTTTATCAAAATATACTAAAATCTGATTTTAATCCATAACAAACAGGGGCTATAAAAGTATTAAGATACCGATAATCTTTTGTCCAAAACTATTGAGAACCTTTCATTAATTACACAAAGTGATTTATGATTATAGCTAACACTTCCAGTGAGAGAAGAGCACACAAATGATATACATAGAACCCCATGCATAGTTACATACTAATCACAAATGTGCTTCACGTGTAATAAAATGCATAGTCACATACTAATAACAACGAAAAATAAATTACCAAGCATGGTTAATTTACATGAAAGAATCAAATGAAATAATTAAAGAATTAATACAAACCGGAGGATGCAATTAAGAGGAAGCAGAAAAGAAGGGCAAGAAAAGCTGGTGATTTAGCCATTATATTTGTATTCTATATGCAAATGAAATTGTGTAGAATTTAGTGAATGGTCGCATGCAGTGGCACCTATTTATAGCAAGTTGAAGAATCTCTATAAGTATGGTTTGATTTGATCAAAGGGACATATTTAATTGCACCTAATATATAAAAATATTATAAGGTTCACCCAACCACCCTGAGTAAGAAATTATCGATGCATAGTTGTAAACTAATTGACACGGTGGACATCATTGGTAGTGGCATCTTTGTTTGCACACATTGGAGAAAGTGCTCTGCTAGAGATGAGGATTAAAATTAAAATTTTATTAAATTTAGATAAAAGTTGAAGAAATGTATGATTGAAAAGTTATAGATCTTATGAAATATGTAATTAAAATTAATTGTTAACTTTAATTTAAATTTTAATCCCTAATGAATAAATGCTAAATCTAGACATTTTGTTTCAGTGCACAAACTTTATTTTTAATAAGCTTAATATCAAATACTTTTTTTTTATCCTTATTTGACCATCATTTTTTCCTCAATTCATTCTCAGTTGCAAATTTCATATTACCCACAATTTGTATCAACTTTTATTACAATTTACGAAAATTTTATCTTTCACTAAATCAAACTAGTACTAATTAAAATCAAATATTGCATCACTTTCGTTTACATGTTTGGTTAAATATCGATTACGAATGAGAACAAAACTATTTTAGTTTGATTACTAATTTCTTGGATTTGAACTTATTATATGAAGCTTGCATGTACAACCCGCAAAAGTCAAACATTGGTTACGTAGTTGAAATGATAACATTTTTTACTCATCTAATTTCGAGTAGAACTTGACCAAATCTTTGAACAAGGTTTGAATTAATCAGCGGAAATATTTAATTTCTATATGGCAGTTTCGTCTATAATAATAATAATAATAATAATAATAATAATAATAATAAGTTCCTATCAAGAAAAATTCAAAAGAACTATAAAAAAGATAACAACAAATCTGGCAACTTGTTAATTTTCCAATTAGATATTTTTTGTACCACTAATTAATAACAGTGGACGACTTTACTTTCACTGACTTATACTGTAAACTTTCGTAAATCATATATTGTACCAGGGACATAGCTAGCAATCCGATGAGTTCCTATGGCCGTCCGTGCTGACTTCGTCGATTTTCCCCCCTTAGATTGGGGCAATCGCTCGAACGGCCATCTTGCGACCACCTGTACTCACTTAAGTTTCTGGATCCATCATTGATTGTACCGTAATAATCTCTTATGTGTACTCTTGTTAGCCATATATGATTATCTGACATATGATTTTACTATTAACATATATTCACAAGATGTTGGCTAATTTTAAAGTATTAATCTTAAAATTTAACTTATTATTTGAGACCTAGACTTATCGAATTGCTCATTTAAATATTCTTTTTGCTCCCCTATATTGTATTCATGAGTTTGGGGGGTTAAACTTATCATTTAAATCAGTTCATCAAATACAACGATTTTGCAATTAAGAATAAGCTGAAACAAATGAGAATTACCTAACAAATCCCAATTTATTTCTTGTTGCTCTTGTCAAAATCTAATAACATATTATTTTTCCTTTGCAAATATTATTAATATTTCTAAGTCAACTTGAATTGAAGTGGAAGAGACGAAAAGTTGGAGCAATATTAACAAATAATATTTGTAGCCATTGGATTATGCTTGATGTACAGGGACAGGGCCACAGCCACGGCCACGACCAACTGGCTCCATGTGATAGGTGGGGGGGAGATAAGTGAAATGGGCGTGCATAAAATTTGTATACAAAAAACCTTTTGTATATCTTTAACTTTATTTGATTTTTAATTAAACTGGAGTATATTTGGTACGGTAACTCAAAGAACTAATTTACACTTATCTTCTTTGCAGATAACACAATGAGTTTGAATTACAAGTTGATACAACGAATTCCGGGAGACCATAATTGGATTGCTAAAGTTATTGTTGTTGAGAAAACTGCACATAGAATTTCAAAGAAATGGAACAAAGTATCAAAACCTCCTACTAATGGACTTAGATGTAGTTTTAAAAACTTGATCGCTAAAATCCTACAAGTTTATCATATCATAGCCAAGTAGTAAAGTAGCGAATAAAGTACCTTTCCCACAAGAACTAAGTAATTAATCTAGTTTTTAATTAACGACAACTTTAATCGAATAGCAAGATTTGTGGAGAAATTTTATATTAACAATCTAATGTTTATACCTAAATTAATTAATATAACTAATCAAACTAACAAATTAGAAATGTTAAGAAACTCAAAGTAATTGATAAATACTAGAATCTCAAAACCTCCTACTTCCATCATTATAATATCAATCCATAATTTAGACACAAATATTTAGATATGAAGATCAATATTTTTAATTCGTTTAATAAAGTCTCTTGAGTAAAACTAAATATATCATCACATGTGATCTTTCTGTATCTCTATGTAAGACACAATCATGTAAAGAAGCGTTAAAATCACAACAACATAACAAAGGATCATGCAAAATAATTTAACTATCGATGAATTAATTAAAAGGTACCTTACCAATCATTCAAAATTTAGCACAAGCTTTTAACGTTAAAATTTAAATTAAATGTCAAAACTTCAAAAATAGGGTTCAACTGTTGATAGTTCGTCTGATAAAACTCGATCACCTAAACTCAAAAATAGGGTTCAACCTTGGATCTGTTGCAACTCTTCAACCATTATACTGTCGACTTATTTTTGAATACGTAATTCTGTACATTCGCAATCTTTCAAACATATTAAAGCTTCCAATATGTCTTCTTTTAGTTTTGATCTTTCGTTTGATAAAACTCGACCATCGAAACTAAATGCAGCATCCGATGTTACCGTAGACATCAAAGCCGTTAGTAGAACGCGACCAATTTTTGGTACAATTGAATATTTCCTTTCGTTACACTCCCACCATAATAAATGACTAAATTCCTATAATTCTTTTGGTTGTAACACATTACGAACGTCCACGCATATATACTTAGCTAACTCAGAGGCAATTTCGAGATTTGTACCACGACATCTATTACTCTAGATATTGATGAACTAGATCTAAATGAGGGAACACTGGTATGTTGTCTAAATAATTCCATAGATCATCTAAATTTGTTGAAATATTTATTGAAAAAGTTTTGGGAAGTAGAACTACACCGACCTCCTTTTTCAATATAATAGTTATACATTTCACATAA
>CAIGRN010151261.1:0-15171 GCA_903798345.1 Fraxinus anomala
AATTACAAAAAAATAATAATAAAATAAAAAAAATTAAACATGACGGTAAACAGGGCAAATCGCCGCCCCGCCCCTTATAAGGCGTGGCGGGGTGCCCCGTCCCAAACCCGCTCCATCATCCCTAGATGTCTAGTGTTGTGAGTCTCATGTTACATACTTTTGTTTTAATTCCACATTAAACTTGCATTTTAAGAAAAATATCAACCTTACAATTTAGTCAAAATAAATTAATGCATGGAGAATTGGATTAGAACAAACTTCTGACTTTCAAAGAGAAAGACCTCGAAATTTGAAAATTAGTAACAAACATCAAACATGTTACACGAGTAACCTAATAGCAAATTCTGCAACTCATAAATAAAGTGATTTGAATTGGAACATTAATTTTCTGCTGAGTCACAACCTAGATATTATGCCAATTTCTTCCTTTTCGTAGAACCTTATCTATTGTGAATGTGGTCTAGTATGCCGTATGCGTACAATTGAACGAATCAAGTCATTTTCTAAACATGAAATGTTATAGGAAATGAATTTGTTATTCCTTAGAAAAATTAGCATCCACCTTTTAAGTATGAATTGTTGCTATTAAAAAATGATAAATGTTTTGTTTTAACATACTTTTTACACATTTCTAAGTCCCCATTAGTTATCGCTTTTTGAACAATTTCTGCTTGTCAATTAATTAGAAGTTGTTTTGTTTGAGCCACATTATTTTGAAAGAATGTATTTTGGAATAGTAGATTGATGAAGAATGTGTTGTTGAAAAAGAAGGAAAAACTATTGATGTGATGAAAAATATTATTTTATTGAAAAATGTTTGGTTGAAAATGAGTAGAAGAATGAGAATTAAAATTTTAATGTGGCTCAAACATGGGTATACGATAAGTTTTAGAAAAATTGATTATGAAAGAATCTATTTCATTTTACAAAAGATTTTAAGAAGCAGCATTTGTTGACCTTGTTTTTTGTGCCGTTGACGTGAACAATATATTTTGGGCGAACTCGCATCCACGTAAGCAAATTGCAACACGAATGGACAGATTACTAATCGACGATATTTCGAATTTGAACGTGGGAGAAGATTTATAATACGAAACAAATATGTTCAAGTACTGATACGATATATGAGTGAAATTACACAATAAGGACCGATCAATAAAAAACCAAATTAACGGTGTGTTTGAGCCACATTATTTTGGAAAAATGTATTATGGAATAGTATATTGATAGAAAATTTGTGGTTGAAAAAAGAAGGAAAAATTATTGATGTGAACGAAAATATTATTTTGTTGAAGAGTGTATGATTGAAAATGAGTAGAATAATGAAAATGAAAATTTTAATGTGTATCAAACATGGGCTAAAAATCAAGATTAAACATCTAACTTTAGCAATCAAAGATTTAACTCAAGAGGAAATAATTCATAGCTTACAATAGATGTATTTGCATTACCCTCAAATGAAATAATTCATAGCTTACAATAGATGTATTTGCATTACCCTCAAATGACACAAATGGTGAATATTTATAGTGTTACATGTGAAATGGTGTCCATTGGATGAGAGAGCATATGACCTCGTCTCCTTAACCGAAGTATCTTATCCTAGGCATCAGTTTTGACTCAACTAGTATGTAGCACATTAAATGCTTTAAAAAAGGGACAGTCACCCCACAACTTATGTTAACAAGACTTCAACATATTACTCATTACATGAGTCAGGTCAATCATTCGAACAAAATTTCATGAATTTACGATCTTCAAAGGTGAGTTGTCGCTCAACATAGAAGATATTTCAATTTAACCTCCTTCGACCTTGCCACTTCGGCGGGTCCCTTCATGAGATTGCTTTCGGTGAAAGTGCTTCGGTTGCAAGGGGACTTCAGTAGGTCTTATGCACTCCACGTGGCCACATATTCAATACACACGTACAATCGTTATATATTGAATGTGCAATGATGGCCACACTGCTGTATTTTGAGATTGACGCGTTGAGGCTCTTGCATGAGAAACACGCATCAATCTGAGACGTTAATAACCAAATTATTTGAATTAAACGCCTCAGATGAGATTTAAAGTGGACGCTTAAGATTAAGTGGATCTTGATCCAATGGATGTGCTTCATCTTCCTTTCTTCTAAAAGTCAAAACCCTGGCATTGTATTAGTTTATTACCTTTGCAAAATTCTTCAAATCTCTCTAGCATTTAATAACTTTCCGATCGTTTTTGTTTTCAGATGACACCACATTCCTAGAGATTTTCTTTATTTTAGGTAATTTATCTGTTTTTCCATCCTCTATTTTTTAGATTTCAATGTCTTTTGGGTCTAGTGCTAGCATTGGAAGGGTAACCATCGCTAGGGTTGGGGAGCAAGTTGTGTCAGGGGGTCTGACGGAGGGTTTTGGACTATGAGTAAGGGTCTCATTGACTACAAGGTAGGGTAGGGGGGCTACAAGAATTATTTATGCTATGACCTCAGCATAGTTAAAATTAGGAAAAAATAAAGAATCTCATATTCCATGAACTCCTAGAACCTGAGGCCCATGAACGTGTCTGTTATCCGAGGTCGGGATGTATGGTTGTTAGTGAATATTTATTTAGGGCAGGTTTACGTCTACCTCTACACCCATTTTTAAGGGCGATGTTGAGGTCTTATATGTTGGCTCCAATCCGACTGTTGCCAAATGGGTGTAGTCAGTTAGTTGAGGGTGTAGTCAGTTAGTTGGGACTTACTTACTTTGGAATGAGATCTTGCTTGGCAAGGATATGCCCCTTCATGTCTTCCAAATATTTTTCCAACCCCAAGTACTTGGAAATGAGAATCTAAGGATTCGTACCATATGACCCCATAGGAGGCTCATGCCCCTTTCGTAGTAGGTCTATCATCCTCCATCAAATGGTGGAAAGAGTCATAGTTTTGGGTGAGGGGTAAGTGGCAGATGGTTGAAGGAGATAAGGCCCTAGCTTGCACTATGCTGACCTAGTACTCCAAAGCTCGTGAGTCCCATTTTTTAAAAAAAACTTGTCATTTGCTTTAACTTTAATTAGTATGGCTTCTACTTTGAGGGACAATTCTATAGTGAGCTCCTAGGCTTTGAAGCCATCCATCGGAGGTGCCAAGCATGTCAGGGAAATGCCCTAAAGCCTCAGCAAGGAACATGCTGAGAAGAGTGAGGAAGAGGGGCCCCAGAAGGTGGACAAGGGCAAGGGAAAAGTGAAGGAGCCCTAGAAAAAGAGAAAGCTATCCCTTGGCATTGGTCGGTGCTTCTAGAAAGTTTGGCACATCAAGTGCTCCATGGCCAAGTTGGCCCTACCCCCACCTCATTTGAAGCTGATGCAATCATCCTTCGCTGCTGTTAAAGCTCAGAAAGCAAGCAAGGAAGGCTAATGAAGAGGCTGCAAATGAGGTAGAGTAGACCTTCGACGCTGTGAAGAAGGCTCCAGTGGTGAGGACTCCTGGAAAATCAGGGAGATTTTTGGTTGGGCAAGACAAGAAGATTGCCCCGGTAGTGATGGACATGTTACCACCTAAAGTCGAGGTGCCACTACAATTTTTTATAAGTTTTGAATGTCAAGAGGTGCTAAAAGACATTCAGACACTCAATCGAGAGTCGGTTGAAAAGTTGGCCTTAGTAGAGGAGGAAATGAAAAGAATAAAGGCTGAGGAGCTGAGGGCACAGTGAACTGAAGAGGCAACTAAGTTGGATTCTACCGTAGTGGAGATCGAAACTCTAAAGATGGAAGTCCATGAATTCCAGTACGAAGTGGCTTCCTTGACGAAAAAAGATTGAAACTTCAAACAATCATCAAAAGCTGATGGTCGAAGCTTTGGAGAAGGCCAACTTAGAAAATGCGAATGGGTTTTTGGAGACCAAAATGAGGTTCTTTTCTTAATTCTCGCATTGTAGTATCGGGAGCATTATTCTAGCCGATCTTAGTATTTGTTTTTTTTTATGGATCGTTGTTTCAAGTCTTGCTCCCATTGGACTTCTTATGTCATCTTCTTTTGATATGCGGCTAGTTTTACTTGAGATTCATCCATCTTTTCATTGAGAAAGTCGAGTTTCAATCTTCTCAACTCGTCGTTGGATATTTCATTGAATTGCAATTGAAGGAGAGAGGGTAACCCGACTTCCACTGGACTCATTGCCTCAGCACCGTAGGCTATTGAGAAAGCGATTTCTCCAATTAGGGTCCGACTTATGGTCTGGATTGCCCACAATACTTGTGGCAATTCATCGACCAATGCTCATTTAGAGGCATCAAGTTTTCTTTTCAAGGTATACTTGATGGTCCTGTTTACAATCTCTACTTACCCCATTTGCTTGGGGATGATGAGGCGTCGAAAAATGCTTCTTGATTTCGAGCTCCTCACACAGGTCCTTGACTTTTTTGTTATTGAACTGTCGCCCATTATCTGACACGATTGAATGGGAAATTCCGAACCTGCATATAATATTCTTCCACAAGAATTTGGAAGTGTTGGTTTCTGTAATTTTGGCCTGGGGTTTAGCTTCAACCCATTTTGTGAAGTAATCAATAGCAAAGATAGTAAAACTCGCGCTGCCTCTATCCTTGGGTAAGGGCCTATAAGGTCGATTCCCCATTTGACAAATGGTCATGAACTGGATACTACTGTTAGCTCTTGGGAATGTTGTCTCTGGATAGAAGAGAAATATTGGCATTTGTCGTGCTTTCGTACAAATTGGATCATGTCTTTTTTCAATGTGGGCCAATAGTACCACTGTCGTAGTGCTCTTGGTGTCAATGCGAGTCCTACAATATGGTTGCCGCAAACTCTCTCATGGATCTCGCAGAAGAAGTAGGTGGCTTCTTCCCCTCCGACACATCGAATGAGGGGTAAGGAAAAGCCTCTTTTGTTACGTCATCTTGGAATACAAAGTGAACTGCCCTTCTCCTAAACTTGTGGGCTTCTTCTTTATCAACAGGAAGGACCTGATATTTGAGGAAATCTACTATAGGTTGCATCCATGTAGGCGTTCCTTCTACTTTACCTCTTTTCCCTTAGCAGTGGAGGGCTCTGAGAGGTGTTTAATCGACACAAGCGTTAGTAATTCTAAGTCCTTACTACTAGCCAGCTTGGACAAGGCATATGTTTAGGTGTTTTCCATATGTGGAATTTGAGGTAATTCAAATTTTTTATAAGATGAGAGTAAATTCATTACCAATTAGAAGTACGCGGCCATGCCATTGTCCCTCATTGTGAAGTTGTCATTAACCTTGTCAGGTTTTTAGTTGTTTTGACAATTCTTTAAGCAAAATGATTATTATAAAAGAAAAGAATTATTATAAAAGAGTTGTAAAAGAAGTCTTTTAGAGGTTGTATAGAAGAACTGAGAGTCTTTTGGTTCAAGTATGGACTAAAGAGAAAGAGTCACTGGATTTATGCTATAATGTTGATTAGCTGATGCTCAAGCGAAAAATGTAGAATCATTGTCGTCCGACTATCGTTCGAGTGATGCATCTCTCGCTCGCATGTCGCTCGAACGACGGTGTTATAGGTAAAACCCTAATTCGCGTTTTTACTACCCAAATAACTCTTATTATAAATACCCAAATGCCCATTACATTTTTTTTTGTGGTTGATCATTATATTACATCTTCATAACATTATTTCAAGATTCAAGAACACATCCAAACATTGAGATTAAACCTTTGATTCTTGAGATCAATCAACCACAAGCTGGAAAAAACATTGAATTCAAATAATAAAAAACACCCACTTCACAGATATAATTAGGAAGGTACTTTCTCAATAACTTTTGGAGATTGTTGAAGTTTGAGGGAGGTTGGACCAGCCGCACAGAAAAAGTACAAGAACAAAGTGTTCTTGGTGATCTATAGGAGATGGACAATTTCGATTGAGAGTATGTGTGAGTGAAACACGTTCCAACGAGTCTTGGAGATTGCAGGAATTAGACCAGTAAATCTAGTGGGCTTTTCTAGGATTGATCATAATGTAAGTTTTTATTGTCTATAATGAAAATTACTGGATTGATCCCAGAGTTTTTACCTAATTAATGGTTTTCTCCGTAAACAAATATTGAGTTATTTACTGTTTTAATTATTATTGTTGCAATTCAACATAGGATAATCTTGATTTGATTGACTAAACATTTAGAACACTTAAAAAATGACTTGTTGCTTTTAGTTGGTAATTTTAATTCTGCGTTATTCACCTATTCACCCCATCTAGGTATTTTAGGATCGAACTAGTAACTTTCAAACAAGAATGACTACTTAACAAAGAATCACTATTAATGAGCAACATCTTCACTTGCAGTTCTTTAGCCAACCTAAGGCCAGCTAGTAGTGCTTTATATTCAGTCGCGTTGTTGGTAGTCTTAAACCCAAACCTCATTGCATAGTTCAGCTTATGTCCTTCGGGGCTAACTATGACTACACCCGCCTCTAAGCATGTCTTCCCAGATGAACCATCCACGAACAAGCTCCACGTGGGAGGTTTAGTGGGTTCCATTATTTCCTTCATCTTCGGGACGTTGGCAAATTCCATGAGGGCCTGGCTTTCCCGAAGCTTCAGGTTTATGAAACACTTGTATGAGCGGAAAATTAGTTAATATGAGTATTGTATGAGCTTGGAAATATGGCATCAATTTTCTAGATGCGGTGATCAAGGCTGGAGCTAATTCTCCATGTCAAGATAACGAGTTTCTACAGCCAAGAGTACCTTACTCACGTAGTAAACAGTCAACTGGAGGGTACTTCTTCTCTTACGAGGATCGTGCTAATGGCTTCATTGGAGACTGTCAAATAGAGTTGCAGAGCCTCTCCGAACTTGGGCTTTGAAAGGATTAGGGCCTGCCATTGGAGCTTTTTCAGCTCCTGGAAGTCCTCTTCACACTCTTTCGTCTATTAGAACTCCTTACACCCTTTCAAAATCTCAAAGAAATGGAGGCATTTGTCGGTGGCCTTTGAGATAAAACGGCTTAAAGTTGTCCCACATCCCGTTAAGCTTTGCATCTCCTTTGGTTTTTTAGAGGACCTCATTTCGATCAAAGTTCGATTTTTTTTTTTTGGATTAGCTTCTATGCCCCTCTAGTTGACCATGTATCCTAAAAATTTGCTAGAGGCAACGCCGAACACGCACTTAAGAGGGTTCAACCTCATCCTTTACCTCCGAGAATTTGGAAGGTCTCATCCAAGTGCGTTCCATGGTCATTTGCCTTTAAACTTTTCACAAACATGTCATCTACGTAGACTTTCATTGTTTTACCAATGAGGTCGGCAAACATTTTGTTAACAAGTCTTTGATAGGTGGCCTCGACATTTTTCAATCCGAAGGGCATCATCTTATAACAATAAAGGCTTTCATCAGTGATTAAAAAGGTATTTTCCTCATCGTACATGGGAATTTGATTGTAGCCGTAGTAGGCATCTATGAAGCTCAAAAATTCGTGCCCAGCGGTGGAGTCCACAAGTTGATCTATCATTGATGAAAACTATCCTTATGACAAGTTTGGTTGAGGTTGGAAAAGTCGATGTACATCCTCCATTTACCATTGTGCTTTTTTACCAAAATTGGGTTTGAGACCTATTTTAGGTAAATGGTCTCCCTGATGAAGCCATTATCTATAAGTTTTTGCACTTCCTCCTTCAGGTCTTCATATCTTTCTCGGTTAAAGGCCCTTCTCTTTTGTCTATGTGGGGTAATCGTATGATCAATTTTTAAGTAGTGGCAACTGACATTGGAGTCAATGCCTACCATGACCTCATGCTTCCATATCAAGATTTTTGAACAAAAAGCTCTTGAGTCTTTCTTTGGCATCCGGTGGCAGGTATTTTCCCACCAACAATGCCATGATGGGTTATTGAAGGTACCAGGAAACTTTCTAGCTTCTCTACTAGGTCTGTTTACGATTCAAACTCGATGACACGGGGTCTAGTTCATCGAACATGACCCCCTACTCAAAGGCATCCGTTATCTCGAAGTCTTCCTGTCTGAAATTTTGTCTTCCCAGGGTATTTACCATATCAACATCCACTAGCACCACAATGACATCCTTGGGTTCGACCTTTCTTATCGAGTTCAGGTAGCACCCCCACGCTCTTCTCTGGTCACCCTTATTTGTGGCGATCCTATGCTCAATAGGGAATTTCATAAAAATGTGGTGAATGGAAGATATCCCTAGCCTTGCATTGTGGTGCGAAAGGGAGAATTAGTGAACTTCTCTGGCCTTGCATTTGCATGAGGAGTTCTTGCATAGCCATATTTTGCTAGGTGATATTTTTCATATTAGCTACCATGGTTGTTATCTTTCGGGTGAGTTGAGCAGCTACCTTCATTCCACCGCGCGGGTCGACGCTGACCCACTTGGGCTGTTACTTGGGGAACCTCTTCATCAGGGTTTTCTCTCATCCTCCTGAGAGGGACATTACGATCTGAACTCATTTTTTCCTTAGTTGAATTCTCTCTCTTTTTTTTAACTTCTGGGACTTCCACTTGTTCTTTTTCAAGAACAAATCATTTTTCAAGGATGATGCTCAGCTATTTTTCGGCAAACTTTTTCTACAGGAATATTCATGGTCGTAGTGGCTTTTTCCACATATGGCGACAATCTGTTGACCTCGTTTTAATACAGTTGACGTGGACAAAAGATTTCGAGTCCACTCGTCTCTACGTAAGCAAATTCCAACACGTATGGACATATTATTAATCGACGATATTTCGAATTCGAACGTAGGACAAACGTTATAATACAAGACCAAAATGTTTAGGTGCCGGTAAGATATATGAGCGGAATTACACGATAAGGAGCAATCAACAAAAAACCAAACTAAAAATCAATATCAAACATCCGACTTTAGCAACCAAAGATTTAACTCGAGGAAAGAATTTATAGCTTACAGTAGATGTAATTGCATTACCCCAAATGACACAAAGGGGGATATTTATAGTGTTACATGTGAAATGATGTCCATTGGATGAGGGGACATGTAGCCTCATCTTCTTAATCGAATTATCTTATCCTAGACATCAGTTTTGACTCAACTAGCTTGTGGCCCATTAAATGCTCTAAAAAAGAGTCAGTCACCCTACAACTTATATTGACAAGACTTTGACATATTACAGGAGTTAAATCAATCATTTAAACAAGATTTCATGAATTAAGGATCTTCAAAGGTGGATCGTCGCTCGTCGTGGAAGAGTTTCGGATTTAACCTCCTTAAGCCTCACTGCTTCAGCAGAAGGGCTTTGGCTGGTCCCTTCCCTGAGACCGCTTCAGTTGCAAGGGGATTTCGACAGGTCCTATGCACTCCACGTGGGATGCTATGTGGCTCGGCAAAAGAGCTTCGATGGATCTGTTCCAATCCTTGTGGCGAAGCGTAACAACATTCACCAAATTTGTAGCTTATTAGATTCGTTTTTAAGCTTTTTCAATTATCGCTTATTATATTATCAAATTTAACCTTAATAAATAAACTAATTACATTTTTAAGGGATATTGGTGAGGAGTAGGGGTGGGCAAAAGTTACGATAAGCCATCAATTCGATTCAATTCTACTCAAATATCGATCAATTTTGGATATTTAAATATGAATTATGCTATTTGTACATGATCTATTGTACATAATGATATTCACACCCATATGAAGGGGGACCACTTCGGATAAAATATAATATATTCGAAGTGGATCCCCCTCCATTTGAGGGTGTGGATATTATTATATACAATGAATTATGTACGTATAAACAAACCCTTTAAATATTTCCAATTTTCGATTCTAGTGCCAAGAATTAAAGAACCATATTTAACTCAAATTTTTTATTTTTGAAAATGAGCCACTCAATTTATTTTCTTCCTTTGTATTTCATCACATATATCATTTTCAGTTCATTATGATATTATTTATAAACTCAAACCATGGATCCGTTAACTTTTATAGATGTCATTTTTTAATTAATAAGAGGCATAAGTTTCTTCCCTCCTTTCCAAGTTGACATTTTCGGCCCCTCAAAATACGTAAGAAAATGGAAGCGAGATCGGAACGTGTTTTTCAAGAACTCGCTCTAGCCAATAATTAATCAGTTAGTGTATAGATTATCGCTTTTAATCAAACTTGAAAAATGCAAATCATTAGTTATCAATAAGCTATTTTATTGAATAGATTATAGAGATATTTAAACAATTATAGTTTAAGAACTTATATAATAAGCGGCTCTATTTGCGTCGATTAGTGAATTTGATTACTTAATTGAAAGACCTTATTTGGACAGACCGGAACTGAATGGTCGCATACTTAGAGATGAAATCAATGATTCCATAATCAAGATACCCATTGGTACTCATTTCAATTCTGCTCGATTTGATTCTCTATGGAATTACCCCAAACTAAATTGCCCCCATCCCTTTAGGTAGACAAGTATCAATCCTTGAACCCTGACCTCAATTGTTGAATCGATAATCCTTAATCAAATGGATTAATATTCCACAATAATGCATCTCTCCAGAGTTTATATTTATCTTAATATTTTTCTACTATATGAATTATGCTTTTATTTTTAATTTGAGATTTAATTATTAATTTTGAAATAACTATATTGAATACATGGTCTCAGAAATATATTTAATAATATTTCATATTGTCAAAAATGTAAAATTAATTTTACAATGCTACACGTTATTATTATTATTATTACAAAAATATTTCATTATAATCAATATGCATATTCGAAACTTCATTTTACCTAAATAAAGATCGTCAAACAGGAACTTAAAGTTATTCTATGAATCTATTGTAACATGACTAAGCAGCGTTCCAGCCCTGAGGGGACCATCTAACTAAACATACAGCAAGGCCAAGTCCGTGACGCTAAAGCCACAAACATTTGAAAATTCTCTTTGTTGATCCTAATGCGTCCAATGATAGGTATAGGTATTCCTATCTCTTTCAAAGTTTATTTTTTTGGGCTTTACACATCAAAATAACAACTTACTAACTGTTGTGAAATGGACTCCCCTTTTATTTGTTAATAATACTACTCTTAGTTTAATAATAATTGCAGTTTGACGACAAAGTAATATATACACAATACACTTCTAGTTAATGACTTCATAAGGCTGAAAAGAAAACGACATTTCACTAGCATGTCAAAAAGCATATGCTAGAATCCTTTATCTAAATATGCCTCCTAATGCATTTACTAAAATTATCAAATTAAAGATAACATAGTACTACAAGTTCACTATGAAAACAAACATTTTACAGTCGAAGATATACAATAATTTTAATACGAGATATATTATAAGTCCGTTTGGCGGGCTTTTGAAAAATCAAAAGTTGATTAAGAGAGTAAGAAGCTATTTTTGAGCACTGATAATTTTTTGAAAGTACTCTTATCTTGTTAGAAAACTTTTAGAAAAAGTTGACCTAACTTAAAGCTCCAGACATAATAAAGTTAAAAAAGCAATCTCCATGCCGCATTTACTTGACTGCAAAATACATTGACGGCAATTTTAACCCAAAATAATAACAAATATGAAATACATGAAAGTTGTCAACATTTCACAAGTGATAACTACCTTAATAGTTGTAATATGAACATAGAAAGGCCCATGATAGCATGCAATAGCTACCCTATTTATGTCTAGACGCAGTATCAATTAAACATCAACTGCAACGGCCCACCACTGTTTTGTTGTCTCTGTACGGTAATTGATAATTAAACAGACGATATTTTGTCACTTTTACGATTGTTATTTTTAACTGCCCTGACAACTTATAAAATTCTACAACGCAATTAAGAGTTTCAAAGCATCTTTACAAATCATTTATTGGAACTTTTAGTTTTTTCAAGTAGTGTGTTCTGGGAATGATCTCAAGCAATGCAATGTCAAAAGTGTGTCATTTAAGAGCTAACCAGATGTTCTGTCCCCACCAAAACCCGACTCCAGAAATCCAGTTTGTTCAAGATGACTCACATCGCCCCAGGATTTAATGCTCCATTCATCTTCAGCAGACAAGTGAAAAACATTGATAGATGTATTTAGAACCTTCCCAACAGACTGCCCATGTGAAGAAGCCCGTCTGTGAAGTGCTCTGATGGTACCACCATGAGTGACTACGACTACTCGCTCACCTGCATTAAAAATGAAAATCGGTATAGCTTATATGCAATTTTCCATGTTGAGTCGGAACCAAAAAATACCTAAGTGTTTCTTTGCGATCCTTTGTAAGCCTGATGTACTGCGTTCATAAAGTTGATTAAGACTTTCTCCACCACCCTGCAAATGTGGTGAATTAGCTAAAAGACTCGTGCATATGTTTTACCAAATGACACTTTCTATAATGATCGCAATCGCAATCGCAATCGCAATCGCAATCGCAATAGTCCCATTTAATATCATTTTTCCCCTTCATTTACCAGTAAAGTTGAGCTTCACATTAACAAAATTAAAGGATTAATCATCTGCCTAGTCTTTACACAAGAAGGGGGTGTAGAATATGCCTTTTTGCCAAATTGGATTTGTCCTCATCTACTGACATAAGAAGATATCCAGGGTAGAAAAGCCATAAAATTTTCTGTCCCGCTGCATTCTTGTTAAACATACTTAAACACAATCTGGCTAAAGGAAGAAAGCATATCTTGAATCTCACTGGCAACTTAATAGAGCATAATGTTACTCTTGGTCTTGGATTTACAATATTTATAGCAATGAAAGAGTTCTTAGAGATCACTTCCAAGGGTTCATAAGTTGTAACCTTGTATTCCAGCAGTCATTGCACATTTCCCTGGTGGCTTCCACTTCGTGCACTAGAACCCCCATGATCATGGCAAATAACAAAGCCAGCACTATTAATGCAGTCTCTAATGGATCATCCAATTTGGGTTAATCATAATGCAGTCTCTAATGGATCATCCAATTTGGGTTAATCATCCCCTAGATCAATATGTATTTCTACCAGAGCTGGAAGTTGGTCCTCAACACCACCGTGAATGTTTTTCACTCAGGTGCCTCAGGTGACCTTACGATGAAAAAGTTGTAAACGGAGTTTAATTGGAGATTAACATGTGGATCGAGGCACGTTGGCCCAGAGACCATGGCTTGGTAAAAATGGGGACAGATTTCCTTTTAATTCTTATTATTTTTAGGAGAGACAAGTGACTTGGAAGCAATTGTAATTAGACATCAATTAAATTAGGTACTACTGAAGCTAGCCACTGACATTGTCGCTTTGGTTGCTTTGTTTATTATAGATTAAATAACTTTGAGATTTTTCTCTCAAGTTCATGTCAATAAATCGGCATTATTCGTGAATCAATGGACTCTTGATTATCAAATTCTCGGGTATTCGTAGAAGCAACAGGTTTTTTGAATGTTCTTGCTTCTCACTGCATCACCTTAAATGGCAATGCCGGATACCCAGGAATTCCACTTCATTTGTGTCTCCTAGTTCTAGTTAGCGGTAAGTAAAGCATATAGCTGGGGAAAATTTGGGGTGAAATGTGTCAGCCAATGCAAGAATGACATTCTTAGCCTCAAATTCTTAGTGTAAGGAAGCCACCAGCCATCTAGCTCATGGTAAGTTCATTTGCAGATGCCAACTTATAGGTATTGGGGCTGATCTTTGATTTGTTATTTTAAAGTTTATCTAGCTAGAGTATAGATTGGGGAGCCTACTATCTCGACGTCATCACCAATCTAACATTTGCATGCTTTTCTTATATAGTTGGGCAGGTATCTTTAATCTTGAAATAGGATGTTCACTTAGCTAGAATTTTTTGTAATGGATACACTCTTACACATATCAAATATAATCTTCAAGACACTTAATTGATGCAAATGGAGTTCATATGGACTAAGTAAATAAATACAAGCAACTTAGAGCAGTACAGTGCATGAATAGAGAGAGGAAGAGCAGTTACTGGAATTTCTTGATCCCTCCTATGAGATATAAATGCTTTGTGAGCCTCAGGTTTGGTTTTGGCTATTTCGTGAAACACAATACCTTGAAGGTCACCCAAATGCCTTTCCCGCAAGCCTGGATCTTTGACAACCTGCTACAAAAGATAAATAATATTCAAGATCAGACAGAAGATCTAATAATATGCTTCTCTTAAACAGAACATGATTAATCTCATCAAAAGAACCCATCTAATCCTCCATGGAACGGAGAATCATATCACTTCAACCACCCACTGATCAAAGTTATCGAGTATTGGCAGTGATAATTACGAAGTGGAAAATGGTTTTAAATTATAACCAGCTAACCGCATATTAAATTGAATATTCACCCAAATGAAAATTCGGGCACCTCTTTTAGTTGGGCACCAAAAGGGCAAGCAAAACCAATATGCAGAACATTCAAGGATCTAAATGTATGCAACCGTGGGTTGACAAGATAGTTTGTGGCAAATAAATATAGCAACCATGTAAACCAGATTATGAAATTCTATACTTCAAAAATTAACCATCCATACAGACTTCAATACAATAACTATTTGGGAGGTAGTAAACTTCTCCTTGTATCCAAAACAAAAATCTTATAACTGTACAATCACACAACGATCAAAAAAATATGCAAGCTAATAGACATTAAAGAAATGAAAGCAAAAATATAGCAGTCATGGAAGTCCGGGATAATTACAGTTATTAAAATCAGCCAAATAAGTTGCTAGTTTTGCAAAGAATCCTTGTATTGCCAGTCTATTATTCTAGTCATGGAAGTCCGGGATAATTACACAGTTCAGGAAACAAGAAGGGCCAACTGGAGAAAACTTGAGATGATAATAAGCTTCAAAAGTCAAAAACTGTTTGTCTTAAAGAAATATAGCTACATGACAAAGCGAAATGTTCAATCATACACCTTTCCGTTCATAAAGTGATATAAATTACTTGCATATGTAACACTAGTTGGCTAGAAAATCAATGTGAATTTAATCCCCTCANAGATGATAATAAGTTTCAAAAGTCAAAAACTGTTTGTCTTAAAGAAATATACCTACATGACAAAGCGAAATGCTCAATCATACACCTTTCAGTTCACAAAGTGATATAAATTACTTTCATATGTAACACTACTTGGCTAGAAAATCAATGTGAATTTAATCCCCTCAATTCATACCTCAAGTACCCCACAACACTTTGCTATGATCTCTGCTGTGTGGAATGCTCGTTTCAAGTCTGACGA
>CAIGRN010151275.1:0-11124 GCA_903798345.1 Fraxinus anomala
TAAATACAACCGCTAGTGATTGTGTTATTTAGTTTCATCGATTTCTCAAATTATTAAGGTGGTTACTAGATTAAATCCATAGCGATTACTTTCTTTATTTTAATTTGAGTTATTCATTAGTTGATTTATTTAAAGTTGTTTGAGTATAATCTTTCCTCACGATCACCATTTATATATCATAAAATTAGATTAATCACTCTTTGTGGGATCGACCCTTACTTTCACTACTACATTTGTTTTTAGAAGTTAGGGTTTTATTTTTGGGTACCTCCGACAGCACACCAGTAGCTGAGTCTAGTTCTAAAAAAGCTTTGTGCTTTAATTGTAAAAAGAACTAGAACAAGGGCGGGAAAAGAAATGGAAAAGTAAAGAAGATTGGTCATAGACCTAAAAAGAACAAGCAGAAACGCAACAAGAAGGAAAATAGTTTGTAAAGAATAAAGACGAGCAAGTTGAAATTCTACAATTGTCAATTATTGGGTTACTTTGCTTGGGATGCCCTGAGTCAAAGAATGTAACTCTTGTAAATACTTATTTTAGTGTCGTTTACATTTCTAGCATGATTATGCTAACTGAATCTTATCCTACTTGATTGTAGACACAAGACCGACATACCATGTAACAAGGGATCGAGAAGCATTTGTGGAGTTCCTCCGATACCCAACTGGTACAAAGTGGATATATGTCGAAAATGTTGATAAAGTGGAGGTGAAAGGGATTGGTACATGCATGTTACACTTGAGCGGATACCGTACTATTCTCCCTTATAATGTCCTATTTGTGTCAGGAATGCGTCGTAACTTAGTGGTATTCTATTCGTTTAAACAACGGCGATATAAGTTATGAATCTAAATATTTCTGTGATGGTTTTTTTTTTTTTTTTGTGTTGGATTGTGAACTAAACATTTATAACTATTATATAAATTGATTTTTTTTCTATGATGTATCTTTCTCTTCTTCTAAAGTGAATGTTTCTACAAGTGTATGGCATGCTAGATTAGCACATATTGGAAAAGAGAGAATGGATAGGTTAGCTAAAGAAGGTCTAGTAGGTTCAATCTCTAAGTTTTCTTTGTCCACTTGTGAGCATTGCGTAACAGGAAAAATGACACGAAAATCATTTGGTAAAGCTTTGAGGGCTGAATTTCCATTGCAATTAATTCATTCTCATATTTATGATCATGTGAATGTGACGACAAGACATGAAGCGTTTTACTTCATAACACTTATAGAAGATTTCATACGGTCAAAGACATTAGAATATTACAAACGATACTTAAATATGGTAGAGAATCAAATAAAAAGGCAGGTGAAAACCTTAACAACTGATAAGGAATATGATTATATATCCAAAGAGGAAATTAACTATTTTAAATACATAATAACAAAATGACGGTGGTGAGAAAGAATAGAATATTTCTCAAAATGGCAAGGTCTATAATAGCGCAAACTAACTTACCTATAATCTTTTGGGGAGATGCTTTGTTGAATGTGACTTACATTTTAAGCCCCTATTTGGTAATGATTAAAATTAGATTTTTAGTAGATTTTGATAAAATTTAATGAAATGTGTGGTTAAAAAGCTGTATATCCTATAAAATATGTGGATAGTATAAATTGTTGACTTTAAATTAAAATCTAAATTTTAATCTCTACCAAACAAAGGTTCGATAAAGTTCATTCGAAATCAATACTTACAACACCATATCAACTACAGATAGGTAGATCGTCTAATTTAAATTATCTTGGACCCTGGAGATCAGTTGCATACATCCATAATCCCTCGAGGAAGTTTGGGAAGTTAGATCAAGAGGTAAAAAATGTATATTGATCAAATAATTGGATCAATCCAAAGGATATGTGTTCATAAGTAAAAAATAGGATGGAACCGTAACTGAGATAAAGTCACGTGATGTAACATTTTTGGAAAATAATCTTCCTAGAAAGGGTGAAACTAAAAGGGAGAACCTTTATTCAAATTAGATGATAGAGTCGTACTTGGTGAATCAACTAAGGTGCAAGTGGAATCACTTCTGCCCATTGATTGAAGTTGGGGTGACTTATCTCTAAGTGACAGAGTCACATTGGAGTTTTTATAGAAAAGTAAACCTAAACATCATTTTGAAATTGAAGGGTAAGTTTTGCTAGTATTTCTAAAAGATGATGAAGTGCTTAAATAAATACATAAAGCTCTATCATGCCCTGCAAAGGAAAAATGGAAGATTGTAATGGAAAAAGTAACGGAGTCTATGAAATCCAATCAAGTCTGGGAACAAATAAGTTATTAAGATAAAATGAAGGGCTAATGGGTGTAGATGTATATGGCTTTCCTGGTAGCAAAATGTTACACTTAATAGGAGGGTATAGATTATAAAGAGACCTTTTTCACCAGTAGGGAGATTTACTTCTATTCGTTTACTCTTAGCAATAGTAGTATGTTTAGATTTAGAATTAAATGGATGTAAAGATTGCCTTTTCTTAATGGAGAATCAAATAAAGAAATATACATGTAACAACCTGTAGGTTTTATCGAAGCAGGAAAGAGAGAGTGGTATATGAAGATCAATCTATAGCCTAAAGCAGTATTCTAGATATTGTTACTTGAGATTTGACAAAGTAGTAGTAAATCATGCTAGATGAAGAGCAGCTTATTTATCTGAAAAGGTTCAAAGGAAAATTTGTAATTTTATATCTGTAGATGACATTTTATTGGCTGCAAATGATAAGGAATATGTCGAAATCATTAAGAAATGATTGTCCTCAAATTTTGAAATGAAGGACATGGATGAAGCAAATTATATATTAGGTGTTAAAATCTATAGAGATAGTTCCAAGAGACTTCTATCACAAGAGTCATATGTAAAGAAAACTCTTGAACGTCTCAAAATGGATAATTGCAACCCCAATGACACTACTATATTCAAAGGTGAAACTCTAGGTCTTCGCTTGTGTCATAAGACTCTTGAGTAAAAAGAGTAATGTCCGAGCACCATACTCCAGTACAGTACGTAGCTTGATGTACGCTATGATATGTACTCGTCTCGACAGTTGTTATGACGTTGGTTTGGGCAACATATATCAATCTAATTATAGAAGAGAATATTGAAAAGTTGTTAAGAGGATATTGAGATACCTAAAGTGTACTGCAAGTTATTCTCTCTGTTATCAATTAAATGATTTGTGCTTAAAAAGGATCAGATACTGATCGGGGTGAAGACCTAGATACTCGCAAATCAATTTCGGGATATGCATTCTTGCTTAATAATTGTGCCATCTTTGGAGTAGTAAGAAATAGACATGCATTTTCTTGTCTACAATGAAAGCAGAATTTTTGGCATGTATTTCAAAAGTACAAGAAGCTATTTAGCTAAGCAGATTATTTCGGAATCAAAGATTCCTAAAATGGTGATGTGAGGCCTATATTTGATTTATAGTGATAGTCAAGCTGCTATCGCATATACGAGGGATCCCAGCTATCATAGTAGCACCAAACAAATTGATACAAAATATAATCTTGTACGAGACATCATAGCAAAGAAAGAAGTGACTTTGTAGTACATTTTTACGCATCATATGGTAGTTGATCCGCTTACTAAAATGATCCTAGAGATGTATTCATATTCATAACACATGTTAAATCTCTATGATTGCATAAATTTAGTAATGTACCTTGTACAATCTTAAATGTCCATCAATGAACAAATCTTTTTGAGTTTATTTATTATTTTGATTATTTATGAGTAATTTACATGTACACATACAAAGTATTCGAACATTTTGAGATTGGTTTACTTACACGAACTATCACATCAGAAATTTTGGATTCTGCTAAAATGAGATAAAGTGATTATGTTTTGTACTTTCTTCAATTGCCTTGATATAAGTAATCGAAACTGATTCCGCTTCTGTTAGACTCGTTTTAGCATCAAATCGAGTTCTCTATTGAGATTGTCTAGATAAATAAATATAAGAACTCAAGTTAGGTATCTAGGAATGCTTGAACTAAGATCTGTATAGTGTATTTAATTTATATAATATGCCTTATGCCCTAAGAAAAGGAAAAAGATACCACAGTATGTGAATCATACCACGTGTGAATTGACAACTAATGGGAAATGAAAGAATAAATCGCTGTTGCTTCATTGTGTGGGTCCTTGAGGTATATATAATCTCCATTAATATACCCCTGTGACTTTTAAATACTTCTCAAGGCTTTATTATAGTATTAGTACTTTAACATAGTACCAATGATCATGAATGATTTGGTCTAACAAGATATATCTAGGAAAGTAGCTATTTTGAGGTTTAGAGATTCGACTAGAAAAGGAAAATTATTCTAACATGTTTATATTATTCCATTGGACAACTATGTTAACTAATTGAAGTTTTGGGCACAATTGTGAATACAAATATATGTTATAGAGTTCAAATATGTTCTTGATTTATTAAAGGATCAAAACACTTGAACTAGATTTCAAAAATTAAACCTAGGGTGTGGCGAGAAATGTGATTCCTTTTATAGAGCTGTTATATATGCCTAACAGGTGTATACCATTGGATGCTCTAAGTTACTCATAGGTGGCACGGTCCATTTGCCACTATAAACCATATAGTTTAGATCTTTAGATAGATCTAATTGATGATTGGTGCTTTCAAGCAAGTTCATTATGTGCAAGTGGGAGATATTGAAAATGGGCAGATTGCCCATGTAAATTAACCCGACCCAAGAAGAGTGAAATGGATTGATGGGGTTAGTTGATTAGTGTAGTTTTTACACTTATACGGGGGTCCTAAATGATGATATTTTTTTATTCTTTGGACGGATTAGAGCATAATTTGTTATTTATTGCTTTTATTAGAAAAAACTAATGTTTGGACGAAGAATTGGAACAAAAAAATGTAAAAGGGTTAAAATGAAGGGAATTCAAAGTTCGATAACTAAAGTGCAAATACTCAAAAATTGTGATGGAACTGACGATGAAGATTCGAGAGTACGATGTGTCACTTGTATGAGAAAAGAAATCAAAGGAATGAAATATAGTCAAAGTATTATCAAACATCAATTTCCAACCGAAAAAGTTAGGCTTTGATTTTTCTACCTCAGATTGAAGCTCATTTTTCTGTGTTTGTTCTATAGTTGGGTTCTAGTTTTATTTGAGGACAAACAAATATTCAAGTTTTGGGTTTTGTAATTCAATATTTAGGATTATTAGATAAGTGTTTCTATTGTATTGGATAATTGAGGAACCTTATTTTTGTTTATTTAAATTTAAGACTTTAATTTAGATATTTCTTGCTATTTCTTGATTGATTTTGCATTCCCATTACACTATATAATTGTTTGGCCATTAATTGAATATTTAGTTATTTGTTGTAGTGTATGAATACTCACAATAAATTTAGAATGTGGATAAATCAACACATGTACAATAGGTATTATGAATAATAACTATGTCATGTACAATCATGTAGATAACCTAAACTAAATGCATGATTTTCATATGAATTCGGGCAGGAATATGATCGGGTCAAGTCGTGTTAATCATAGATCGGTGTATATTGGATAAGAATATTTAACATATTAGCATTATCGGTTGTTTGAAATGCATGAAGTTAACTAGATTATTAATTGAAATAGATGGATTTAAAGGGAATCATGAATCCAATACGAGCATTCACATTCAATAAAATCACAGTTTACTTACTTTATTAGTATATATTAAAAGTAGTATAAAAAAATCACAAAATCAGTCTTTTGCTGTCACTACTCACTCGAATTTAATACTAACCATTGTACTACATTTTAAACCTTATTCCTCATGGGAACAATAAACTCGAAACTTACTATTCTATTACTTGTACAATGATCTCATACGCTTGTTGGTTTCCACGTAACAAGTTTTTGGCGTCGTTGTTGAGGAATATCCGATTTAATTTTAGTTTAGTAGTTTACATTAAGTTAAATTTTTTTATCTTTTTGTTCTTTTTAGGCTTTAGTTAAGATACCTAATATTTTCTTATTTCACTATTTGCAGGCCTCTACCGGTTTATGCAAGTTCTTAATACGATCGAGATTCTCCCTATAGATCCCAAGATTGAAAGAACCTTCAAGCAATGTAGAAGAGACATGGAGAATAGCTAGGATAATGGTTGGGAATCAAAATCAAATTCAAGATGCACTACATGAAGCAGCACTTCCAGTTTAGCAACCACTTCCTGCTCAGCCGGTATTAGTAGGGGATTATGTTAATCCAATGCCAGCTCCAGTTCAACCTTCAATCATCTATTTGCCCTTCGGATAAGTTAATTTCCACATCCGACCAGATGTCAAAAACCTCTTCTATAATCATCATGACATCAAGTTCTGCTTCCACAGAGAATGAGGATACATACAGGCATTTATCATTTTGTGTGAAGTGATCAACTATGAGTGAATGTCACAAGATACATTTTGAATGCGTCTATTCCCTCGAACTCTGAAGGTGGCCACAAAAGCATGGATATTTTTTCAACCTCTTGGGAACATACAATCATGGAATGACATGGTTTAGAAATTTACCATGAAGCTCTTCCCGCCAACTCGAGTTCATTTAATCGGGAGTGAAACACATACCTTTAAACAAAAAATCAACCAATGTGGCTGAGCGACAGGGAAGTCTAGAGGAAAACAACTGGTATACATAATGTGGATGCAATGACAACGTTAGCAGCACAGATGGAGGCAATAATGAGAAAGCTTGACACTTTGACCCATTCCGTGAATATGGTAAAAACTCCACCTCGGGTATGCCTAGGTTGTGGGGGCAGATCACATAACTGCAAGTTGCCCTTTAGCTTCTAGTCACATAGGTCAGCCAATAAAGGTCAGTTATGTACAAAACTTCCAGAGGCAATAGAACTACCCCAACAATTACAAAATAGACCAATAGGGTTCCAACAACAACAGCAACATCAGCAAGAGTGAAGGCCTTCGCTGGAAGATTTTCTATCTCAGTACATCACAAAGACTGAGACCAATTTCCAAATCAGTAGGCCTCTTCTCAAGAATTTGGAACAGTAGGTGGGACAGATAGCAACTACAATATCCAACATACCACATGGTACCTTGTCTAGTGACACAGAAAAATCCATGGGAGCAGGTACTTGCATATGAGGTAGTGAATTCTGAATCTAAAGAGTCACCATCATTCATCTCTGCCACTCATGTTCAGGCCATCACCATTAGAAATGGGGTTTAGCTGCTAGAAATTACTGCAAAGCAATGAACAAGTGGAGTATTATGAAATATCAATAGAGGACAATAAACACCTTCAAACAGTCCACAAGTTGATGTAATAGTTCCTATCAAAGCACTTGCACACCTAGTCCCATTTTCTCAAAGGTTGAAAAATACCAAGCTTGAGAAACAGTTCACAAAGTTCTTGAAAGTCCTCAAAAAGTTGCATCTCAACGTCCATTTCATTGATGCAATCATTCAAATTCCAAACTACTCCAAGTTCTTGAAAGAGATGTTGACAAAGAAGATGAAGCTGGCCGAGCATGAAACAATAGATGAGTGCAGCGTGATTATTCAATGCAGGATCCCTCACAAACTTAAAGATTAGGAAAGTTTCACTCTACCTTGCTCCATAGGAAATTTGCATGATATAAGTTGTTTAATTGATTCAAGAGCGAGTAGTAATTTAATTCTGTTTCCTTTTTACAGGAAACTAGGATTAGGAGATCCTAAGGCGACATCTATTATCTTTCAACTAGCGGATCGATCACTGAAGCACCCCTACAAAATATTCTAACACATGCTTATCAAGGCGAGAGAGTTCATTTATCCAGCTGACTTCATCATCCTGAACATAGAAAAGGCATATCATATGCCAATAATCCTGGGTAGGCTAGTCTACAAGCTGAGCCTTACTGGATTTTGATTCTAATGAGATAGTTCTAAGGGTGGAGGATAAGCAATAGAGTTTCACCATGGAGAATCCAATCAAGCAACCCTCTTACTTTGAGGATTACCAACAAGTGGATCATTAGGAAAGCTACAAAGACAGGCCAGATGCAGAAGGAATAATTGGTAGGGACAACAATGGAAACATGATTGTTTGGAGAATCAAAGATAAGCCGAGGAAGTGCAATGACTGCATCAAGTGTAGAGCTGAGAACTCTGTTCTCAAGCCGCCATGAAGTGCCTAGAAACAACACTAGTCAAGTTAAGGACTTTAAAACAAAGCGCTTTTTAGGAGGCAACCTAAACTTTTTTCCCGTTTATTTATTCTACTTTCTAATCATATGATAATTTAGATTCGTTATTAGTTTTAGTTAGGGAATCATCATCCTCCTCCCATGAAAATAAATAGCTATATCATGAAAATCCTCTAAATAAATAGTTATAGTTAAATCTGCCATGAGATCAGAGTTTATAGTTCTAGACAAATGTGGTGAAGATGTTGAGTGGCTATGCAATTTCTTAGAGGATATTCTAAAATGGTAACCCGTGTAATGAATTTGTATACATTGTGATAGTCAATCTGCAATTGAAAGGGCACAGAATAACATGTAAATCTAGACATATACATCGTAGACATAATATCATAAGGAAACTACTCTTGGGTGGAGTTATCTTTATGATAATGTAAGGTCAAATGATAATATTGTGGACCCTCTAACAAAAGGGTTAAATAGAGAGTTAGCGGAAAAGTCATCGAAAGGAATATGACTCAAACTAGTTGACTGAAGATCCCAAAATCTAGATTCAAATGGACAACCTAATTGTGAAGACTTAGTTAAATCATTGTGGGTATGTTATCTCCTATCCATTTTTATGATGTGATAGTGTTGTGCGTAAGGATGAAGATAATGAATAGGTTTTTAATGATTCTCATGTGTAGAAAATCGAGCAAAGTAATGCATGTTACTTGAAATAAGAAATCACGTGTGTGTGTGAGAGAGAGAGAGAGAGAGAGAGAGAGAGAGAGAGAGAGAGAGAGAGAAGTGTGGCCACTTCTAAGGAAATTGTGTGGGGCTCAAATTTAGAAACTCTCGTAGAACCAGACTTATGTTCATGGCCATAAACGAACATAACAATGAGAATTGAATTGTGTTAGAAAGAAAACTGGATGGAATATATCATTATTTACATAAAAGGTAGAACAGTTCAAAGATATTGTGTCCATGGGTCAGCTAGTAAAGCAATTATACTTTTACAAGATAAGGTTCAAAGGGTAATACCTATCTATCTTAGGTAGATTTCAATTGTTAAACTATATCACCAAGCCTTTATGTCTCATGTTTATGACTCTTTCTCAATTTTTATTCATGTGGGGGATTATTGGAAAAATTAGCTTAGTAGGCTAATTTTGGTATAGTTTTGAGTGGGATCCATTCATTTATTTTAGAAGATCAAAGTTGATTTGTGTTGTCCTCTGTGAGAACATCGAAATCATATATTTACTTACTAAAAATGATCATCGGGTGAATGATAAATTGAAGCTCAAAGTTGATGAATTGGAAGAAGTTTATGTGTTAGACGACAAACTAATTAAATTTGTCCCACATAGGAAGTTTATAAAAGCAAAAGCTACATTATGGTCACACTTTGGAATGGTGCAATCATGTCTAGCATAGATGCTCTCACCAGTGTGCGTGCAGGGGTGCAAATCATGGACTGAATTGTGCATCATCGGGTCTGGAACTTATGTGCGAGCATGACTCTCGTACACGAGTGTTGGACCAAACTGACAAAAAAATGGCTCTTTAGAAGCATCCACATTTATCTTTTATTTTCTATTGGTTATTACCAATATAATATGAAGTTAATGGCATGTTTATGGACGGATTCAACTCACCATTCATGGTTAAGTCTATAATAAAGCTCGAATATTTCCATTAATCCACACTAGAAATTCATCTCTATCTGTATTGTATAATGTATAATTTTACAATTATTTGTTTGTTTGAAATTTTCTAGTTCTCGTCTTAGTCTTGGTTGTGCTATTCAATCACAAATTCTGCTCGCGAAGTAGAAATTTAAGTTATCAAATTCTACTGGTTTCTCCATTGTATTTTGAAAAGCAGATGCTCAAACAAAATATCTAGCACTTACGATGAGGGGGTGAATCTGTTTTAAGGACATTGTGTTTACACAAGCCTCAATTTGCTAATTTCTTCTCTCTATTGACTCGATATTCTTCTTCACAATATTTATTTCTAATTTATTCTTGTTTAGTACGTGAAATATTCTGCATATTAATTTTGTAACAAATGCATGCTAGGTATGAAATTATAAGTTTAATCAAAACACTTTAAGTTTTTTAGAATTAGAGCTTTATTTTGATTAGGACTTCATTCAAAATAGAGTGTTCTAGAGTTTGTTTTACTTTATAAGTCTCGTTAGGAGTTTTGTATGGATGTTAGATTGTGTTGTGTTGTAGGATGGTAGATTTTGAATATTTAATAAAAACTTAGATATTTTTCTTCAGTTATCTACGTAAATGGTTAATTCTCGGCACAAATTTCCTTTTTATAATCTCCTATTTCTAATCATTTATGCTTTCGCAGCATCAATTGTTATCAGAGTTCGGTCTACGCTCTTGAGGATGGATCATGGAGGATAAGTTAACGTTGACGTACAAAAACGAAGCCCAATTAAATGGTCCAAGAAATGGAGCCCAATTAGGAAATTCGGAGGATAAGCCCAAATGAGACCATGTAAAATATAGCGGATGCCCACTATCGCCCAAGCTAGCAAAACGCCCAGGATCTGAGCGAATGAAGTGTCTTATTGTCGCTCAGAGCGATGTCATTCTATTCTCGCCTAAGCTCGCGAGTCGCCCAAGATCTGAGCGAGCATAGCGTCCTGTTTGGTATTTAAAGTAGTGGTTATTGAAGCAGTTAATGAGCAAACTTATCACATTCCAAGACCCAAGAATCCCGGTTGCAAGTAGTTAAATAGTGGGAGTAATGACAGCGGTTAAAGTGGCAGTTTCTTGACAAGTCCATCATGAAGAAAGTGGGTAGTTATTGGGCAATAAGCAGTTTCCAAACGATTTTACAAGGAAAACTGTCAAATGAGTATAAAAGAGAAAGAAGACATAGAAGATAAAAGACCCCGAATCAATCACTCTCAAA
>CAIGRN010151298.1:0-17653 GCA_903798345.1 Fraxinus anomala
TACTTAACTGCGGTATTTCAACATAAGAATAATTGAATTGCATGATTACCATCTAGAAAATAATTAATAGTGACTTGTTGCTATTTAATTGTTAAGTAATTTTAATTCCGCATAATCACATATTTACCTCCACCCTCCCCTTCTAGGTGTTGTTAGGGTCTAACTACGTATTTTCTATATATATCAAACATCACAAATTTTATATTAGTTTTGTCTTAAATTTTCAATTTGGATTGAAATTCCTAATTTGAGTTAATAGATACATCGATACTCGTGATACTTATCGAAATTCTCAATTAGTAGTATTATACTACAAGTCTACATTAGAAAAAAAAATACAAAATCATTATATAGACATTAATAGTATTATTTAGCATGGATGTAAATAATGAAATGCATTTTTGAATGTGAAATTCTAATTAACTTATAATTAGAATTAATAACACTAAAATGTATAAATAAAGATGAATATTAATTAAATGAATGTATGTTAATTAATTGAGAATTAAGAATAGAAAATTCATATATTAATGAAATGATACAAGTGAAATCAATATATCAAATGTATATATGCATTGATGGTAACTAAATGGTTAAATAAATTAAATACATATTAAAAACGAAAAGTAAATTATTATTAAAATAATTGAATTATAATAGAGTTAGAATCGTCCAAAAAATTATTCTCACTTAATTTGATATGTAATGTATTATAGATTTTATTTCAAGTGTGTATATTTTTAATACAAATATTCAATCCCTCACCACAAAACTTTTTATAATTACAATATCCCCTATAACTTCTACTATTTTACAACAGACTCCCATTAATCTTCCCCTGTAAAACAATAAATTCATTTCCCTTCTAAAACCCTAACCCTAGTCCCTAAATGCAAACCTTCTTATCCAAACTCTTCCCTTCCAAACTCCAGCACCTATGGATTTTCCAAACAAGTATTATCCGATCGATGTCACAATCCACATCCATCCCCCGGAAGCAGATCCGAGTCCGAGACCACGGCTACGACAACTACATGGAAGTCGAGAAGAAAGTGCGAAAGGTCCTCAAGTTCCAGGATTTGGTCCTATCCCAACCCAACAGCATGCTTTCCGTTTCACGACTTGATATGCTCTCCCGCCGAATTGGGTTCAAGCAATTTGAAGCGGGTCGGTTTATCCTCAAGTTTCCGCACGTATTCGAGGTGTTTGATCATCCTGTTCAGCGAATACTCTTCTGCAGGCTGACAAGAAAAGCTATTTCTCAAATTGATCAAGAAAATCGCGCCCTTTTGTCCCAAATCCCCGATGCAGTGACCCGGCTAAGGAAATTGTTGATGCTCTCGAATACTGGCCGTATCCGCTTGGAACATGTCCGCATTGCTCGCAGAGAGTTTGGTTTGCCTGATGACTTTGAGTACACGGTAGTTCTAAAGCACCCAGAGTTTTTTCGATTGTTTGATGCTGATGAGACTAGGAATAAATATATTGAGATTGTAGAAAAGGATAGGAATTTAGCTGTATGTGCTATTGAGAGGGAGAGGGAAAGGGATTATAGAGAAAAGGGTGTTGATGCAGAGAATATCCGGTTTTCGTTTATTGTGAATTTCCCGCCTGGATTTAAGATTGGAAAGTATTATAAGATTGCTGTGTGGAAATGGCAGAGGCTTCCTTATTGGTCGCCGTATGAGGATATTTCTGGATATGATCTGAGGTCATTGGAAGCTCAGAAGCGGATGGAAAAGAGGGCAGTGGCAATGATTCATGAGTTGGTGTCATTGACTGTGGAAAAGAAGATGACTTTGGAGAGGATAGCGCATTTTCGGATGACGATGAATTTGCCCAAGAAGTTGAAGGAGTTCTTGCTCCAGCATCAAGGGATCTTTTACATTTCAACTAGGGGGAATCACGGGAAGTTGCATACAGTGTTTCTGAGGGAGGCCTATAAGAAGGGCGAGTTGGTTGAGCTGAATGATTTGTATTTGGCAAGGAGAAAGTTGGCAGAGCTGATACTGCTCAGTCCAAGGAAAGTGAAAATGGATAAGGAGTTGGTTAATTATAGAAGGGATGGAGAGGAAGACAATAGAAGTAGGTTTAAGTTTGAAGATGATTCTGAATCAAGAGAAAATGGAAAAGAAGATGAGGGGATTCTAGAAGATTCCTATGGCAATGATGATCTCAAGGATGCTTCTGAATACACTGACGAGGACAACGAATGTAACAAGTCTGACTCGGAAAATTCTTGTGTGACAGAGTGACTCTAAATGAGTCATCACTTGTTTGGGAGGTTGGCCTGGACTGAATTAAGGAAGAAAATGAAGTTGACATCTTATATGTTATCCTGTCCAGCATTATCTAATATTTTGCACCAAATGTCGCCAAAGTGGCTTAACAAACGAAGAAGTCATTTGATGCAGACGAAAATTATATCACGATCTTGAATACATGCAACTGAATTGGATAGACGACATGCTTAATGAAGACTAATGCTATGCCGGCTTCCCTATTGAGGCATAGTTCAATGTTGGAGCATTCGCAGATGCAAGTCTATCAGTTGATTATCATTAATTATATTAGAAGTATTTTTCAAGAATGCTTTGTCATCGACTATATTCCACATCAATGCTATACCTCCTGCAAACATCAGAAAATCTTGTATGTGCCACATCCGGAAGTAGATACTATTGATCCTCCTCCAGAAATCGTTTCTGTCATCGAGCTTAGGCAGAACATAAGAAACTATTGCCAAGACGGACTGGAGAACTCTTTGCCCCATCATCTGCAAGTTTTATCTAGTTTCTCCTGCTTCACCAAATTGTCACTGTGTTCTGGTAAAGGTGACTAACAAAATGAAGTCTCTTAATTGTATATTTATTCTTTTATCGTGTATCCAAAGGCATTTTTCTTGACTTAGCCCCTGTTTGACAAAGCTTTTGAAGATTATAAGATGGCGAGACACATTAAATGCGTTATGAAAAGAGCGGATATAATGAAATGTGTTATTCCAGCTTATAATTTAGAAAAACTTCATTACCCATCCTCATCAAATTCATATCAACAAATACCCTACTAAATATAAAATTTTTGGTTAGATTGTCAAATTAACTCATATTATATAATTGAATAAATTAAACACGTTCACTCTTCAACTTCACCATCTTTAGAACCTTTCTCATTAATCTTATTTTGTACGAGACTAATAGCTCCCACTACATTAGGAATGGTTCGCAAAAGAATTATATCAATTCTCTACCCAAATTATTAAAATTGGAACTAGAAGTGGACAAAAATAACCAGAAAATGACTCAATATAGACCAGCTCGTTCAATCTGAAAGAAGCTAAAATTGAAATAGATATATTTCGATCGAAAATTGGGAAATTTTTCTTGATTCTAGTTTTTACAGTTAAACTGAGAATCTGGTTAGTTTTCATCCACACATTATACCAACAGATCCAAAAAGGAATTATAAAAAGAATAAAGCCACTTGTCCAGGTACAAACAGACTGACTTGACAGTGTGTGTGGAAGGTTTTATTTTTATTTTTCAAACTGTCTAATCATGTACGGACATGCGTCCTTTCTGTTTTTGAGTCTGTCATGCTACTAAACATAAACATGCAGTAAAGAGAAATGTAATCTCTCTCCAAAAGAAATGATAAACCCTGTGTCGCAAATTTAAACGCCTATAAACGTTGCAAAGCTGAATGTCAGAAAAGCCCAAAAGTTTCAAGTCCTCCAGTACCAGGCTGCCAGCATATAGCAACAAAAACACGTTACAAATACAGACGCAGGAACAATTTACAAACTGATTTTAAGATCCATTAGCTGGCAGTGCAGATTCCTCGATTTCAATGTCTTTAACCCCATCAGTTAAAGATGATGAATCGCACCTTCTGTCTAAGGCCCAGTCCTCAAGCTCGTCTTCAACGAGTGAACCATTTCTACGATGTTCTTTAACCTGATGGAACTCGTCATAGTGAGCTCTACGATGCTCCCGGAAGCTCCTTTGCCTCTCAGAGTTAGAATCTGATAGAACTGCATTTGCATTAGATTCAGGTGATCACCCAGTAAACAAACATTCAAAATCACATAGCATTGCAGTTGAAAGGATGAGGTGGAGGGACTAGCATGCTTGACCTAAAAAATGAAAAGTTACTTTTAAGTTCAAAAAGTTGCTTATTTTAAAAGTAATTCTTCCAATTTTGACCCATTAAAAACTATTCATTTTTAGAACTTGTGTACTTTACTTGTAAGTATACTTTTTAAGCTTGCCAAACATGGTCGGTATTAAAGCACATCTTTTTCTCATATTCTGAATTTAGACAGAAAAATCTATAGGACAACATAAGCATGTGATGCAATGACACATAAATAACCATATAAAAAGCCTTCAACAAGCATAACCTTTAAACATCAAACAATTCATTTGATCAGACAAAAACACAGGTGAACCTCATACAATTAGGTTATGTGAAAATTTTGGTAGTCATAATATGCATTCCCGAAAAGATTTATGCATATTTAGAATTAGTGCAAATGAGATAAGAGACAACCTTCTTCATCTTGATCCATTGCATCCTCTTCTTCAGATGATGTCCAGCCTGAGCGATGATGGTTATTTTTGCTTGAGGAAGCCACATCATTCAATGCCGAACGTATAGCATCTGCATGCGTAGAATCTCCAAAGCTGTCCTCAAAACTTCCCCTAATAGGAGATAATGATCCTACATTCATCAACATTCGAAGTTCAGGAAAAAGAATAAGATTTGTGAAAATTGAAGCTGTAGAAGTAGTTCCCTTCCAAGACAAATGACTTCATGTTGGACCTCAAACAGCAAGTCTAAAAAGTGGATTTTTGCCTATCAATGAATTAAAGGACCAATCAAGAAGAAAAACAATGAGAACTTATCAACTAAATAAATGTCAATATTATAACTGTAAGAAACTAATTGGGTTATGCAACATTCCCATTTTCATCAACCAACAGTAACTTACTATAGCATAAATGCAAAATTACTGTTTTCTACGCAGCATTCACCAGCTCGTGGCCATGAGAATTGGTGCTGGTTAGCACACACACACACACACACGTGTATATATATATATATATATATATATAGGTATAATGCAAGGATTTCCAAAAATCAAAGATCCATCATAAATACACTAAGGCATCCGCCTCCACCCCCATCCCAAAAAAAATAAATAAATAAATAAATAATACCCTAACACTAAAGGCAAAAGAGTAAGAACAGTACAGGTCTGTTAGATGCTGTAAAACCAACCCATTAATGAGTTCAGGCAACACAGAACGTGTTATATATAAGATTATTCTTCTTGTATATAGGGGGCACCATAATGGCACCCCCTCCAATAGGGGGGGCACCATTTGTCCATTATGGACACTATTATGGTATCCTCTAAGTACTTGTAGCACAACCCTTATATATATATGACCAATTCAGAGTAAGAACCAAAGAATAAACATACATATATGCATAGGCTCTCCTCTGCATTGGGTTAGGTTTAGCGCACAAACATGGGACTTGGGCAAACTCACTACACAAATACTTCAATCACCTTTCCATAGTAACCTCAAGAATCAACATTTGTAAACATGAGGCAGTCCCCAAAAATTTTATTAAACTCCTAGTCTTTGGAAGAACCGTTATCCTTGAATAGCATAGTGAAAAACTCTGAAATCATTGAAAGTTCTTGAATTTATCCTAGAATGGTGATGAAGGTTTCCATTTCACTTGCATCGCCGAATAGGAATTAAATCCAAGACACCTTAAGGTATTCAAAAGCGTTTAAGATTAGGCCCAAATGTTGTCGGCGGTCTTAAATTCTTAAATTTACTGCCCCTCAAGAATTTTAATTTTTTCCTCACCTACCAAGAGGTGGTTGTACGCAAAATAAAATTCTAGATTCCCCATACTCAGATGTCTACAAAGAATCACTCTATGAACACAGAAAATTGACAAATTAGCCCATGGTTCTTGCAAGGAAACTCATGCATGATCCAATCAAGATATATGAATCATTGACTATAAAACACAGGCATGAGTTGAAATAAGTAGGCCCTAGAAATCATTGTTCCAGTGGATGAAGATCATAACTCCTCAGCAAACTCTAGTGGATTAAAAAGATTTTATTATTATTGATTAAAAAAATAACAGTCTTTTACAATCATAACATATATATAGCATGTGAAAGAAACTCAATAAGCATACCATCATCATCAATCATGGGATGATATGGCGTCTTTGGTTCAGTTATTTTTTGCCTTACAGGTTTATTCGCCTCAATTTCCCCTAGATTAGCTTCATCCCATTTCACTCGTGCCCTGGCACCTCAATTAAATTGCTCCTGTCAGTATGATTTTGATAACAACTGAAAAGCTTCATAGCATGCATGTTATTATATTCAAAAGTCAAGCAATATTATCATAACATATTGCATCGAAAAGATGTAAAAGACAACATGGACAGTCCGTTAATTCCCTGAAAAAGTATTTACGAGGAGAATTAAATGCAATACACTATAACCACAGCTTACTAATGCACAAATCTTCCCCAGAAGATAAAATTGAAAAAGGTACACCACGGTACATGAGGTTTTGATTAAGCGGGAAAAATAATACATATGAGTTAGTGTGCCATTCATCAAATTTCAAGCCACTTTAGTTACATTGAATAAATCAAATGATGTACTTTTCATGCAATAGGTTCAGCAAATGGTGATTAAACGAGTCTTCAAGACAGTTGCCTGTTTTAAATTCTTTCAACTCTATGAATAATATTTACACTCGCAAAGAAAAATAAGGGCCACTATTAATGAATCTGGTTAACCACAGCAGGCAAAGCATTAAATAACTTACTTCTTCGTTTCAGGAATTTGATCGTCCCCAGACATTCCCAAATCACACCGAGCAATTGACAACCGTCCTGATTACATTGATTCATAAATAAAAAATAAAAAAATAAAAATAAAAACATGCTTGTTACATCTAATGAACAATAAAAATGAAGTAGCTTTTTTTTATTTTCAAATAAAAAACTTTAAAGGAAAAAAGGTGCAAATTTCCAATCTTTCATGCACAACAAGGCCACAATTAAAAAATCTCGAAGAAAAACAGTAATCGTATGGTATAATGCTGATAATGTTAAATAATGCTAAATACAAGCTAATATTAGTAACATGGTTCCTAGATCGAATTTTGCATCACAATTATATGAATATTACCAGATCCAAAATAAAAAACCAATTGAAACAGAAACGAAGAAAAAAAAGCTCTTAACAAATATTCGACACGATTATACTTTTGTAATTACGAAAAAATAAACGGGTAGACATTGATCCAGATCCCTAAAAAAGATACCAAAAATCCAATCAAATGCTATGGTGTTATCCGAAATTAAGACAATAATTTCAGAAAAAAGTTTAGATCCTCTAATAAAAAATTCAAACATGATACGTATTTTTGCAATTATATGGCAAAAAATTATATTCCTGTTTGAATAAAACTTACGGATTTTCAGGTCCTTACTGCTCCTCACGAATTCGTCTCGTAATTTACATCGATCCTTTCTATATTTATATCGCGGAATTTTTCTTTCCCAGAAATGCCCCAGGTCAAAGTCTGAAACGATGGGTCAACAACCTAGATGACCACTACTCCACCAGAGTTTTCCTAATCGTGATTGGCCTTTCTATTTTTACTTCTACATTTTATAAAAAAATTAATTTCTTGAAAAAATTAATTCAAGTCAGCATCCCCTGTAAACCTTTCTAAAGAAAAAATACATAATTACCACAATCTCAAGATGCAATTTCAAATTGAGGAAATTTCACAAAATGTCCACTTTTTTGTGTCAATTTGCAAAAATGTCTACCATTGCAAAAATGTCCATTTTGAAAGATTTTAGATCAAAATACCCTCGTTGACAATTTATAATTCCACATAAACACAAAAATGTTCACTTTATTATAAATTTTATTGACCAGTAAAATTTTGACATATAACCCTAACCTATTTATTTCAAAAGTACAATTGTCAAATCGCAATAAATGCAATTTTTCTCATTGACACAAAAATGTCGAGAACGGCATTTCAAATGTAGAGAAATGTCATGTTCAGAATAAAATGTCATTCTAGACTTTTAATATGTCGAGAATGTCTAGAACATTTAATATTGTGATTTGACATGTGTACTTTTGAAATATAAATAGGGTTCAAATGTCGAGAACATGTCGAGAACGACATTTGAAATGTCGAGCATATAATTTGAATTTAGTTTCTCATGAAAGCTACTTCTCGAAAATTGTGAAAAATTGGAAAAAAAACAAATTGCTTCATTTTTCCGTTAAGGGCATAATGGGCAATTTGGTACAAAATTCAAAATGGTGGACATTTTTCAATTGACACCCAAAAAAGTACATTTTTGAAAATGCCCCGAAAGGAAACTGGTTGATTAGATGCATACTCTTCGGCAACAAAATGCTCAACTCCAAGGTCTTCATCCCAAATAAATATGAAGTCATATGGTGCAACAATGTCAGGATGCAGAAACCTTTTAGCAAACCACCTTTTAAAAAATTTGGAAATTCAAATGTAAGAATTGATTATAGGGTACTCAAAATCATCAAAATAAGCATGAATTTTATTGAACAGTTCCTTACCATTTTGACTGTTTTTTTGCACTCACATGAATAGCTTGCTTCAACCACTCAAACTCATCCCATTCGGATGATCGACCATCATAATGAAACAAAACGATGGTAAAGTTCTCCGAAAACTGTAGAAAGAACATGTTTTGAGAAAGAGTCTGTGGATTGGAGGGGTGTACAGGAATGCTTGCTGACCTTTTTTACTGCTGCATCTATGTTGTTCCTTTGATCATAACCAACGGTAAAGGTTACCAGATATTTTGGTTTGCGGGTCAAATCCTGAATAATGTCGAATTGATCAGACAACAAAATTTAAAGAAACGATAACAATAGTACTTATTTCACAACTAAGGAAACCAGAAACTAGTTTTACATTTGCATAATGGATTTGCACATTCTGAATCCATGTCAAGTTTTATCCATTCTTGCTAAAGCTATTTCCTTGTTTAACTCAAAAAATCCACTTCGCTCAATCTTAACAATTTGTTTGTTACAAAAGCAAAGCGTATTTTGCATCCAAAAGTGTAAATAATTTTACAGTTCAATAAAAAATCAAGTATTTTGCATATGAAACTATGTTTTGAACAGAATGCTTACCTCACTAGATTTACCCCACAATCTGCGGAGATAAAAGTCTGATTCAGACGCAACAATGCCTGGAGGTAATCTCTCTGCACCTTTAGGATTTGATGGGATCCAAATCTAAATCAGAATAATTAGAAAAGAAGGTATAAAAACTATTAATAGACAAATTCACACAGGTTTACTATCCGAAAGATATTAGGTTTCCAAATTGTATCGTCTATACATAGTTAGCACATGATTACAGATGCATAGACCTAAAGAAAAAGAGAGAAATAATGTGTATATTCCCGTCTAACATAACATCATGTATTTTGACTAAAAATTTAAGACATGTTTCTCTGAATGAACTTAATGTTTTTGCCAAAGTAAAAGACCCTAATTAGACATACTGTTCCGTAGCAAAAGTGTACAGAAATTATTCTATGTAAAATAATGTGCGAACATCTCAACTTTCTAATAACGCCTAATTAACAAGAAAAAGTAACCTTCGATGAATCATTCATATTTTGATTTTCAGTTGAGTTGCTTGTATTATTCTTCAAAGAGGAAATAGCATCTATACTTTGGGTTAAGCCACCTGTACTTTTGTTCCCAACGATCGAAAAATCATGAATAAGAGCAGATTTGATATTTAGCTGCAAAATTGGAAAGTGAGAACGATCATAACGAAGACTAGAAATCAGCATCCACGAATAAATATTGAAATTTAACCATACCTTCATTAAAGGAAGAACTGGAAATGACTTTCCTATAAAGAAGCCAAAGATGATGCCGACGAGAACAATAATAATAACCCTCATGGTTTCATTTGGTTTATTAACCATTGCACTGCAAAAATGGACGTCGAAAGTCATACAAACTGTTGTCACATACGGTATAATGCTTTAAGAGTGGTCTAACTACACAAGAACCAAAACTTACAAACCTGCGTCCTAAAATTCCCTTTCTATGTACAGTTTCTGGTTCCATATTTTGAACACACATGAGCCTAATAGCTGCTATGGAGTGTCCGGTTAAGTTTCAAGTAGCCACTCTGCAGTAAAAAGTAGAGACGTTTCTAACACGAAAGAACGATTTAGAATTAATATATCCATCAGAAAAAAACAAATAATTCTCGAAAACCCCTGAACACAGAGAAGTTGTAGAAAATAGAGAAAGCAAGAGTTACTTAACACTAAATTATTAGCTATTATACAAGGAAAGTGTGTCAACGAGCCCCAGTTCTCTTTCTTTCAAGAATAAAACCACAAACTCAACATCCTGAAAACAGTCAAATCTAGCTAAAACTTTCCCACATAAATTAAACTGCCCCAGTGGATTCTCATACTGAAAACCCGAGTAAACATCCAAACTTCAATCCTCAAAATTGATCAATCACTAAAAAGCACAGTAATACACATGTGCAACCTTCTCACAGTCAATTCCACAAGCTACTGCAGCAGTTCACTACCATAAACTGATCACAAATTGAAGTACAACCCACTTCAATTTAAGCAAGCCATTCATCCTTCCTTCCACCCAAAATCCCTTTTTCAATCCAGATACATATAGAGTAGGCATAAAAATAATTTCAGGCATTTCAAGTCACATACAAACAGAACTCTTGGTTTACTTAATTTCCAAGACTTAACAAAATTCCACTAACTTCAATTTATTAAATTGGTTCAGAAATTTAAATTTAAAAAAACAAAAAACAACAACAACATCAGCAACAGGTGTTTGATTAATTTATTACATGTTGGCTCATTTTTCATCATAATATTTAAAATTAATCACTTGACATGCATAAACACGTATGCGTATTTAATGTGCTTGAGAGCATACCTGGATTGAAAATGAAAAACCCAGAAAAATTCTAGACAAGTTAAATTGTAAATCGCCAAGAATCACGAGAGCAAAAACAATTTTCTGGGTGAATTTTTACTGAGGAAATAAACGTTTGTTGAACTGCTTTAACCCTTCAATTAATGCGTTAATTCTCTACAAGTATAATGATAATTGTGAAGGAAGATTTAAAAGTGGAGCACTATAAGAATTTCCCAGTGAATAAAAGTCATGAAGTTGGAGCAAAAAGAAGGTGTCTTTTGAGCAAAAAAGTGAGATAAAAAAGTAACAGAGGAATCAGATTACATTTGATTTTAGTAAAATGTTAAGTGTACCTTATGATACACATAGATTGAGTGTCCATAATGGACATTTCTATGTGTACCTTAGTAAGGGAGACACAAGTGTTCATTATAGATACCTCTATGTATACCATAAGGTACATAGAGCACGACCCTTGATTTTATACTTCCCTTTTCTTGTCAAACTATTTCAATGAATTTTAAAATATTATAAACTCTAATCAATTTCGTACATTTTAATAGATTTTCACAAATTTTACGAGTTTTTTTTTTTTTATATATTGTTTAATATATATATAGGAATTTGATTTCCTGAGTATCGATGCTTAGTTTATACTAATTATAAGGTGATATGACACACTATATTATGACATGTTTGACGAAAATTAAGAATTAGATTTTAATCTAAATTAAAATTAATAATTAATTTAAATTACATAATTCATGAATTCCACAACTTTTCAATTATATATTTCGTTAATTTTTATTATAATTTATTAAAAATCTAATTTTAATCTGTATAATCAATTTTGTAACCAACTAAGAAGGATTAAAGTAGGAATTAATTGTGCATTCAAATAATCTTTTATAAAGGTTAAAAAAAAGGTTGATGTTTATGTGTCGGGTGTCTATTGGGGCCCAGTTAGATATTGGGTTTTGCTACGTGGAGGTCATTTATTTGTTAGCCATTATTCAATTGTACCACATTATTTTGGAATAATAGATTGATGAAGAATGTGGTTGAAAAAGAAAGAAAAGTTATTGATATGATGAAAAATATTAATTTATTGAAGAATGTGGTTGAAAATGAGTAGAAGAATGTGAATAAAAATTTTAATTTGGCTCAAACAGAGGCATGATATTTAGCCGCTTTGGTACAAATTAAAATTTTAATTTTAATTTAAGATAAAATCAACAATTAAATTTAATCACATATTTTATCAATTTTTATCAAAATTTACTAAAAAATTGATTTTAACCCCTACAAAACAAGGGCTTACAAAACTTTGCACTTTGGGTATCATTCCACACAATTTTTTTAAATAAATATATGGTAGTGAAAGAATTCTCTTTTGTTTTTTTGTTAAAATATTATGATAATAATACGTGGAAAGGACATTTATGAGTGAAAAATTGACAAAGAATGAAAGTTGCAATTAGATTTAGAGGCTCAAAGTGTATTGGACCATCCACTCTCGAAAAGTTCGGCATATAAATTTAGTGAAAAGTGTTTGACATACTGACTAGATTTAGGGCTGTTAAAATGTGTCAAATCGTTCAAATTTAAACAGTTTAATAGTAATTTTTTATTTATTTTTAATATGGAAAACACTCGAGTGTAGAGAATTAAGGTTTGTGGTCGAATAAAACACTTGAAGATACAAAAGTAACATTTTAAATAAACATACTATGGAGGAAAGACAAAGCTCTCTCTTATTCATCGACTTTCCTCAAATGAGTGACCTTCACAAAGAAAATGGGATAGTATTAGTTGGTGATAAATATGCTTAGACTTCCTTTTGACCATTCTTGAGTGAGTGTTTGGGGTCCACGGATCATACTCTGGGTTTTTAAGATGAGTCGCATGTTAGCCCTTATATTTAGACTTGATTACTTTTTGGACATTAATTGAACCAATCAGGAGTGGATTTATGACCGAATTAAAATAATAATAATAATAATAATAAGTGGTGCTATTTACCGCCATGATATATCCATCTTCTTTTAGTTACTTAGAGCATCTTCAGGAGGCATTCTATTTTTAAAGAGCATATTCTATTATTTGAAGAACATTTATAAATTTAGAGAGAGTTCAAATTTTGAAATACCCCAACAAGATTTTTATATTTAATACTTAATTTTACTATTCCCAAAAAATATTTATTATTTTTCTTTATCTTTTATTTTAACTAACTTTTCTTTAGATTATTATATTGTTTTCATACATTGAAAATTGAAATACATTGAATTCATTTAATTATAAAAAGTGAGTTTGACTCTCCACTCACTCTCTAAATTAAAACTTTATTTAAATAGTCTTTTGGAACATGATTTTAAATATTGACTCTTTAAAATAGAAATAATCACATGTTTAAATAATCTCTTTGAGATGCTCTTATATTATATTTTTAATCTTATATAAATTTACCTAAACATACATATATAAAATTAAATAAAAATATATCGATCTAAATACATCCACTCATATTTATTTTCATTCAATTCTTTTGAAAATTTTTATATTCTTTTAGAAATATGTTTAACTAAAATTCTAATAATCATAAAATATTCTCTTCCACTAAAATCATAAAATCCTAATCATCATCAAATATCATCTTCAACTGAAATCAAAATAATAATGGAAGAGATATCATTGGAGGATTTTTATTTTAGACTAAAAAATAAAAGCTGTGATTTGATTTTAGATTTACTTCGTAACTGGAGAATATGATCATTCAACAACCACAACAAATAATAAAAATCTTATTTCTGTGAAAAGATAATTTACTTTGGGTCCTTCAATTAACTCTAAGCATTATGTTCAATAAAGAAGTTGCCTTTTTAGGGTATGTGAGCACAGATTCTAAGTATCAATTAATGAAAATAACATATTCAACCCTTGTTGAGAACAACTGTTGAATCCTTCTATATTTTTTGTAGATCTCCTCATTCTAGGATTATACTTTATGCAAGTATACAATAAATCCATTGCAGACTTAAATAAGGTGGAAGAATCTTTAAATTACCTTAAGTTTTCATTGGGACATTAAGTACTAGATTTTCAGAGCTTATATATTTGATTTTACCATGTAACATATTAGTTGATGACAAAATGAATTTTATTTCAAAATTCATATATAAATTTTAATTTATTTCAAAATTACGCATAACCTCAAAAAGTCGATTTTTATCGAATATCAAAATGAATATTTGTCAATCAGATATAACTGACCAATTCATGTGACAAATAACACACCAAAGGGACATTTAATTTAATTTTGAATATAATATTTTGCCTATAGAATTAATTATTGAATTGTAGAAAGGTTGATGTTACATGTAATGGGGATGAATATACTTATTTTTTAAAGTTTTGAAATTTTATTAGGGATGTATTTAGAGTGGGATAAACATAAAATTTGTGTGGATATACAGTGTTTAAATGAACGAATTCAATAAAAAAATATTGGAATATGACGTGGATGACAATAGTAATTTTTTAATATTTTAGTAGGGATGAATATATAAAAAACTGTCAATGTGAATAGCCGTACAAAAAAAAAAACATTAATTGAACCAATCAGAGGTGATTCATGTTTGAATTAAAAAAAACAAAAAGTCAGACTAATATATAAAAAAATAATCCACTTAAAAATTTATTTTTACATATATCAAAAAATTTATAGAGAAGAACAAATAAATGGGTTGGAGCTGGTCTGAGCCCCCTAAACCCACCTAAGCAAGAGGTGACTCGACTCTGCCTTTACCCACACGAGCTCGGCTCGTCGAATTTTGGGTGAGCTCGGCTCGTGCCCCGAGCTTGCCCAAATGGGTACTTGGTGAGCCCGAGCCGAGCGCTCGTCTATTTTTTTTTTTAACACTATACTAAACCTAAAATATATATATACTAATATATACATTTTTCAAAATATTTTTCTTTTTAAAATAAAAAAAAAAAAAGATAAACTCTTATTATTTATCCAGGTTTGGGACTGGCTACTTCAATTTCGAGTGGGCAGAGTTAAAAATTGTATATGAATAACTTGTTACGTGTACAATTTTTTTTTTAAAAAAATATAAAGGTATTAAAATAAAATTTTGTGATGAATATGGTTAAATTAAATATCACTTACTTGACTACATGCAATTTCAGAATATTTATCTTGCAGTCGATAATGAGCGTCTTCTCATTCCTTCACGTACATTAATGTTTTCAAAATATCTTATTTTAGTCGACTTCTGACCTCTGAGAGAACCCTCTTCNTGACTACATGCAATTTCAGAATATTTATCTTGCAGTCGATAATGAGCGTCTTCTCATTCCTTCACGTACATTAATGTTTTCAAAATATCTTATTTTAGTCGACTTCTGACCTCTGAGAGAACCCTCTTCCCTGTACTAAAAGCAGACTCCGAATCTACAGTGCTAACCAGAGGTGTTAGTAGATCTTTTGTCATTGCAGAAACTAATGGCCATCGACGTTCATACATTCGCAAGAAATCAATTACTTCTTCAGAATTTTTCCTAATTGTATTGTTACTACGCATATTATGATTAAAGTAATCAATGAATTCACCAGGTAACGCATTTTAACTATTACTCGATGTTTGAGTACATGCAGTGGAAGACAAACTACTACTACTGCTGCTGCTGCTGCTACTATTAGAGGAACCACGTGTATATACAGTTGAATCATATTTATATGAGTTCATACCTTGGAATAAATTTAAAACTTTAATGTTGTCATCTCCTATATTAGTGGGAGGAGTAGTTGTAGAGCTGGTACATGAGTAATATGTGTACCCATTCGTGACACATATATTTCATACATTTTACATAAAGTTTATTCCAAATTCCTATAAGTAATAGATACGTTAAAAGTTAAAACATTTGAAATTTGATCAATAACAATTTAGTACCCGATAAATTATATCGGGGGTCCATGACGCATGCTAACAGAAATAATATGGAATTTGAAATTTGATCAATAACAAATTTATGATTCGATAAATTATATCGAGGGTCCATAACGCATGCTAACAGAAATAACATGGGCAATTCTTCCCAATATTTTCTAAATTTTAATTCCATGAAAAATATAATTGAATTAAAATAGGGGTCATCTTTAAATCTATGAAAAGTCATATCAATTATATACAGACGTTTAAGGATCATACAACTAGTAGGATAATAAATACCAAACAAAATATTTGTAGAATCATCAAAATTTGTAAAAAAAAAAATTAATTTTAAAAACTAAATGCCAATCGTGCTCATTTAAATAGTATCGTCGTCGTCTCTCATATGCCTATTGTTATAAAATTCAGTAATTAAATATTCGAAACCATCACATAATTTTAATAATAAGTATGTGAAGTTCCATCTATGTCGTATGTCACTAATAAATATTTTTATATGCGTCACCCCACGTTGGGCACAAAATTTCTCAAATGCTTATTTTTTACTATGTGCAATCGTGATATATACAAGTGCATTCCTGATTCGGTTAAGTTCATCCTTAATATATTTTAAACCGTCTTGTACTATTAAATTAAAAATATGGCATACAATCGAAAATATATACAAGTGCATTCCTAATTCTTTGGATTTCATCCTTAACATATTTTAGATCGTCTTGTACTATTAAACGAAAAATATGGCAAACACATCGAATATGAAATAAAAAAAACCACCAAAATCGGGTTGAAGCACCCTATACAATCTACGATAACATGCTTATTCACACTAGTGTTGTCGAATGTAAAAGAATAAATTTTACTCTAACATTTATATTTTCTAATAATATTCATAATAGCATTAAATATATTGTTAGCATGTCGAATTAAAAGAACGAATTTTACTCTCGCATTTATATTCTCTAATAATGTTCATAATAGCATTAAATATATTGTTAGCATTGTGCGGGAACTCAATAATTTTAAAAGCAATAATTTTTTTATGCAAGACCCAAAGTGGGTCTATATAGTGTGCAGTTACAGCTATGTAATATCTTTTATTAATTCCCTCCCACAAATCTGAAGTTAAAGATATCATATCCCCCATATTTTTCTAAATCCGCAATCAATAGTTTTTTTAAATTAAGAAAATATTCAATTGTATCAGAACGAAGAGTATTTCGACTTACCTCATCGTACATCGGTTGAAGATATTGTTTGACGTAGAAAACGAGATGTTGGTTGTCCGCTATTGCTAGTAGTAACTCCGTCGCGACAACGAACTTCACAATTCCCGTTTGAGCTTTCTCCTCCTAATACATCTACGTAGAAAGTGGCATAGTAGTTACACCGGCGCCTGGACTATAAAATTGTAGTTGCGTTTGACCAGTTTGAAGAAGTCCTTGTTTGCCCGCACATGTTTTGTAATAACGGTTGAGTTGGGTGGTTCCAATACCTTTTTGCCATGCCAATCGTATTGACAGTATTTACATGCTGCTTTGATTTCTGGAACTCCATCGATCACACGACCAGCTTGAACCAATTGACAATGGTCCCAACGTGCTGCATGTTCCTTCCCCTTTCTCTTCCCTCCTGT